>OX155698.1:2167297-2438127 GCA_944547425.1 Eupithecia centaureata
CTTGTATCATTGTTTCTAAGTTTCTCGGGCTGTCTGCAAAACGTAGGTGGCTCAGGGTTTCGCCATTTATGTTTAGTCCCTTATTCATCCAATTTAGGTTCCTGAATATCATTTCTAAGACTGCGGAGAATAATTTAGGTGAGATAGGGTCCCCTTGACGTACTCCTCTCTTAATAGAAAACTCTTTGCCTATACTTTCTAACTTTACTTGAGCAGTACTCTTTGTGTAAACCTTTTTTAATAATCGTATGTATTTTGTTGGTATACCCTGTACTTTTAGTGCATCCCAGATAAATTCATGCTCCAAAGTGTAGAAAGCTTTATTGTAATCAACAAATCCCAGGTAGTAAGTCTTGTTGTATTATTTACATTTTTGTAATATTTGTCTTATGGTGTAAAATTTCCGCGAAATCCAGCTTGTTCTTTGGGCTGATTTTCTTCGAGAGTATTGGTATATAATTTTTGAAAATACCTTGTAAAGTGTTTTACTACTACTAGTTTTTAAATAATAAATTTCAACTTATACTAACTACTACTACTATAAAACAAGTTTTGACATTTATATTAAACTCCTAAAAATCAAAGCCGTCACCAGAAGGCAGTGCCCAGAACCCAGAATGCTGTCAGCATTGCCACGTTGAATGTCAATGCTAATTCCTTGAAATAAACGACTCAATTGTAGTTTGTATTTTTATTTATTTAAAATTAAGGAATAGAAATAAATAATAACTAGTATATACAATTGAAAAACTTGATATTTTGAGTTTGAAATTGAGCTAATTTGCTAACTGCAGACATATTGAGCTAACTGCAGACGGATGCAAACGGTCTACCTACATAGATTATATTATCACTATCATCACTACATAGTATAAAACAAAGTCGCTTTCTGTGTCCCTATTTCCCTTTGTCCCTTTGAACGCTAAAATCTAAACTACGCAACGGATTTTGATGCGGTTTTTTTAATAGATAGAGTGATTCAAGAGAAGGTTTATACGTATATAATAAAACCGTGCAAAACCGGAGCGGGTCGCTAGTAGGCTATATTTTATCACGGAGTTCCAACGAGAACGGGAACTACGCGGGTGAAACCGCGAAACGCTGCTAGTTTACCAATATAACATAGAAAGTTACACAAGGTATGTTTACAAAATCTATAAAATGGGTAGATACATAGAAGAGTAGACGCGAGCGAAGCCACGAGCGGAAAGCTAGTTTTATAATCTGGAAATTCTTATTAAAACGCCCCTTTTTGAGTGAAGCTTTTATAACTAACGCATAGAACTTTGACGTCAAGTTTAATAAGGCTCCTAACTGTACAGAAAGCCACAGAACCACTCTTAGTACAAAAGACGGCTTGATCGAGAATTTTATTTATCTACAAATAATTAGGAATTTCCTAAAAGTCAAGGATAATGGACCATTTAAAACATACATATAAAGGTATTTAAGGTAAAGTCATCAAACAAATTGGGCCCAGATATTATTGTAAATTATATTGGTTATTTTATACTCACCAAAACACGACTGTAAACCAAGCAAGCATTTTGATAACTATTCATTATCAGTACTTTATTTACTTTATCTTTATAAAGCTGACAAATATTTAAAAACAATTTATGTAAATATTAGTAAATAATTTCTAAGGAAAATTATGACGTTACCGTAAATAGATAGGTAAAGGTTTGGTATGGATTAGTAGCATGTAATCCATACCAACGTTATATATATTTATTATATATTCATGCGTCATATAAAAGGAGTAAACAACCAAGTATGTCACTGTACGTTCTGTCACAGATAAGACATATAGTAACTTCATAAGTTCAGGGGCCGAATTCCATTAAATTCAAAACAAAGGTCTCAATAGTCCGCTCTCATCGCTGGTGGCTCAATGATAATGAGCCACAGATAGTATTAGGTCAGGTGTGTTAGGTTTTATTTAATTTTATTTTTGATTTAATTTTATTGTGATTTATTGTGTATGTATAATTTTTCTATGGATGTATTACCGTCTGAAATAAATTATTTTGAATTTGAATAGTGCCATTTAATCAAGATGTTTAAAATAACGTTTGTGCATTTGGTATTCTACTATTCTTTGCGCTTGAAGAGACTTTCATAATAAGAATGTCAAATTGGTAGTCATAAACGTAATCGTCACAGCTATGAATGAATCTCTAAAAGTTTGTGGTAGTAGAATACCAAAAAGAGTTTAACACTGACATTTTGACACGATACTATTGAAATGGTGAAGTGATTTATTTAGTGGAATTCGGGCCCTGGTACGCGGCGAAAAGAGAGTTGAATTCTTTTTCCGCATTCGTCCCACTGCGTTCGGACGGAAATAGTCCGAATAAGGATATGTATTTTGAATTAATGCTGATTCGTCCCATTTTTTTCAAGGCAGGCTTGAACTGTTCACCACACACTTTTTTGACACACTTTGATCAGTTGACCTACCTCTTGACTTTTTGCAACCGTCTGCAGTTAGCTCAATTGTACCTAGTCTTGCCATAAATATTGTAATAAAGGAAAACAATATTTTTTAAAGTGCAAATAACATTTATTACTTATACAGTGTGTTAGTTTAATACATAAATATAAAACAATTAAAAATATAAAAAGCTTATTCGAAATGGTCTCCATTGGCTCCAATACAGTCCTTTAAACGCTGAGGCCAGTTATCAATAGAAGCACGCACTCTTTCCATGGGAAAATTCTTCACTGCCAATCGTATAGATTGTTTGAGGGACTCCAAATTATCATGGCGTTTAGAGCAAGCTGTACTCTCTAAAACTGACCATAAATCATAATCCAGCGGATTAAGATCGGGACTAGACGACGGCCAGTCTTCAGCTCTGATGAAGTCCGAAACGTTCGCTTCCAACCAAGACTGCGTGGACCGAGCTTTATGACCCGGCGCCGAGTCTTGCTGGAAGGACCAAACTTGGTTATTGAACATGGTGATGTTAAGGGGCTTAACTACCTTCTCAAGAATGGTATCTTGATACACTTGTGCCGATGTTTTGATACCTTTTTCACAAAAATATGGCTCAGTCACTCCTTCATAGCTAACACCCCACCAAACCATCACTGAAGTCGGATAATGTCCACGTTGCACTCTGTCGACTAATTGGGAAGCTTCCTTAGAGCTTTGAGCATAAATACGGTCATTTTGTTTGTTAAAATGTTGCTCAATTGTAAAAATTTTCTCATCCGTAAACAAAATTTTTTTGTGACCTCCCTTTGCGTACCGCTTCAGTAGTTGTTTCGATTTTACCACCCTATTCTTCTTTAAATTATCAGTTAAGAAATGACCAGTGCGTCTCTTATAGGCTGCAAGTCCTAAGTCATCTTTTAAAATACGCGACATGGTTCTAGTCGCTATCTTCATTTCCCGAGATAAAATCTTTTGCTTTCGGACAGGATTTCTTCGAATTCTTTCCCTTACTGCTTTGACCACCTTTTTCGTACGAACACTACGTGGACGGCCAGATCTTTTTCTGTCACAAACAGAGGAAGTCTCATTGTACCTACTAATAGCCCGGTACACAAACATTTTACTAATACCAAGTGTATGGAGAGTTTTAAAAATTGCATTTGGCTCCATACCTACTTTGTGTAATGCAATCACAGCGATTCTGTTCTCTTTATCACCCCACTCCATTTTAATATCGCAAAATATTGTACAATGTATTGGCGCCAAAATGAGAAAACACAATGAACAATCGTATAAAAATGACAGATTCGAAATTCAAATGTAATATTTTTTTATTTTTAAGTGTAACAGTATTTATGGCCAGACTAAGTATATACTTATATAGATAGGTAGGTACTAATTTTAATATGTTTCTATTCCTTTATTGAAACTTTCGTTTTTAAAGATAACTTACATAATTTAACGTTTTACCTGGATTTGAAAGTGTTTCTTCAAAGTATAAGTTGGTTGTTAAGGTAATTTTGAAACATGGGTATTTAGGAATCCAAGGTCAAAATGAGGCACCTTAACTCAAAAACTTGATGTCGTAGTAAAGGTCATTAAAATCTAGACTGAAGAAATCCTGCCTGAGTCACATTAAATTAAAACTTAGAGGTCGTATTCATCTTAAGTTGAAGAGAAAAAATATGGTTAGAAAATCCAATTCTACGGGGACGAACTCGCTGGGGTCGTTTGTAAAGGTAAGTTTAGATCTGTTCAACATTCGTTGAAGCAACGGATTGTCGCACACAACACTGTTCCACTATGTTGTACGTTCAACACTGATCAACATCTGTTGCAGCAACTGATTCGACAGTTTCATTTTACATTTACGTTCTACAGTTGCCAATAATGTTGAATGAATCCATCAAATGTAGGTACAAGTGCAACACGTTTCAACAAGGCGTATTTTGTAGAACGGTCGACGTTCTGCTGAAAGACTCATTCCACAAACGGCAACAGTGTTGCTTTCAACATGTTGCTTTCCACAAAATCGCCCGATGTTGAACAGATATAAACGTACCTTAACACACACCGCAGTCAAACCTATGATTTCATGTGCATGATTAAATACACACAGGATGGCTACACACACCTCAAAATATATGAGAAAAATTCAGAAAAATTATTGGATAGAAAATTTATCTTTTATAATAAATGTAGATACTTCGTTTCATGAAATTTGCTAAGAACTTACATTTTACATTCAGTCAAAAAAGTATCGGGAATGGATGATTTGTTTATGGTTCCAAATTCAAATTTTAGTTTTTTTTGTTGTTGTTAGGTTGGCACAACTGTTTGCCATTTTGGCGCGGAGTTTGAGTTGCATCTGTGCTGTTTTTAGTTACATCATATCTAGTGTGTATTGCGAATTTCACAATGGACAAAAACATCGAACAAAGAGTTTGTCTTAAGTTTTGCATCGCCAATGGAATTTCGTGTTCGGAGTCACTGAAAATGTTACAGAAGGCTTTCGGTGAATCGACTTTTTCAAAAACACGTGCTTATGAGTGGTACAAAGCGTTCAAAAGCGGTCGAGATGTGATGGAAGATTTGCCTCGCTCTGGTAGGCCATCAACGTCTGCAATTGAAGTTAACATCGCAAAAGTGAAGGAAACAGTGACTGAAAATCCTCATTCAACTTTGCGAGAGATAGCCGCCGAACTTTCTGTATCTCACGAGTCGATCCGTACCATTTTAAATAATCACTTGGGTATGAAACATGTTGCCGCTCGACTAGTCCCAAAAGACCTGAATTTTCTCCAAAAACTCAATCGCATGAGAGTCGCTGAGGACATGCTAGAACGAGTCAATTCCGACCCAACATTCATGAAACGCATTATTACTGGTGACGAGACGTGGGTTTATGAGTTTGACATGCAAACTAGTCAACAAGCTTCGGAGTGGCGCCTTCCAACTGAACCGAAACCGAAAAAACCACGCCAAAGTCGATCAAAAGTCAGAGTCATGTTGACTGTTTTCTTTGACTCTCGCGGTGTTGTGCACTCGGAATTCTTGCCGGAAGGTCAAACGGTAAATAAAGAATATTATTTGAGCGTTATGCGGCGTTTAAGAGAGCAAATTCGACGAAAAAGGCCAGATTTGTGGAAAGAAAATTCTTGGATTTTGCACCACGATAATGCGCCTTCGCACAAGGCCATCATTGTGACCGAATTTTTGACCAAACACTCAACAAATACCATCGAGCAACCACCATATTCACCAGATATGGCTCCGGCCGACTTTTTTCTTTTTCCTAAACTCAAATTACCACTTCGTGGCACCCGTTTTCAATCGGTACAAGAAATAAAGGAGAATTCGCGGCGAGAACTGAACTCAATTCCGGAAACAGAGTTTAAAAAATGTTTTGATGATTGGATAATTCGTTGGCGTAAGTGTATCGTTTCTGAAGGAGCATACTTTGAAGGTGATAAAATAAATTTGGATGAATAACAAACATTTTGTGTATTATTGATCTTTTCCCGGTACTTTCTTGACAGAGTAGTATCTCACTGACTCTGACTCTGACTCTGACTCTGACTCTGACTCTGACTCTGACTCTGACTCTGACTCTGACTCTGACTCTGACTCTGACTCTGACTCTGACTCTGACTCTGACTCTGACTCTGACTCTGACTCTGACTCTGACTCTGACTCTGACTCTGACTCTGACTCTGACTCTGACTCTGACTCTGACTCTGACTCTGACTCTGACTCTGACTCTGACTCTGACTCTGACTCTGACTCTGACTCTGACTCTGACTCTGACTCTGACTCTGACTCTGACTCTGACTCTGACTCTGACTCTGACTCTGACTCTGACTCTGACTCTGACTCTGACTCTGACTCTGACTCTGACTCTGACTCTGACTCTGACTCTGACTCTGACTCTGACTCTGACTCTGACTCTGACTCTGACTCTGACTCTGACTCTGACTCTGACTCTGACTCTGACTCTGACTCTGACTCTGACTCTGACTCTGACTCTGACTCTGACTCTGACTCTGACTCTGACTCTGACTCTGACTCTGACTCTGACTCTGACTCTGACTCTGACTCTGACTCTGACTCTGACTCTGACTCTGACTCTGACTCTGACTCTGACTCTGACTCTGACTCTGACTCTGACTCTGACTCTGACTCTGACTCTGACTCTGACTCTGACTCTGACTCTGACTCTGACTCTGACTCTGACTCTGACTCTGACTCTGACTCTGACTCTGACTCTGACTCTGACTCTGACTCTGACTCTGACTCTGACTCTGACTCTGACTCTGACTCTGACTCTGACTCTGACTCTGACTCTGACTCTGACTCTGACTCTGACTCTGACTCTGACTCTGACTCTGACTCTGACTCTGACTCTGACTCTGACTCTGACTCTGACTCTGACTCTGACTCTGACTCTGACTCTGACTCTGACTCTGACTCTGACTCTGACTCTGACTCTGACTCTGACTCTGACTCTGACTCTGACTCTGACTCTGACTCTGACTCTGACTCTGACTCTGACTCTGACTCTGACTCTGACTCTGACTCTGACTCTGACTCTGACTCTGACTCTGACTCTGACTCTGACTCTGACTCTGACTCTGACTCTGACTCTGACTCTGACTCTGACTCTGACTCTGACTCTGACTCTGACTCTGACTCTGACTCTGACTCTGACTCTGACTCTGACTCTGACTCTGACTCTGACTCTGACTCTGACTCTGACTCTGACTCTGACTCTGACTCTGACTCTGACTCTGACTCTGACTCTGACTCTGACTCTGACTCTGACTCTGACTCTGACTCTGACTCTGACTCTGACTCTGACTCTGACTCTGACTCTGACTCTGACTCTGACTCTGACTCTGACTCTGACTCTGACTCTGACTCTGACTCTGACTCTGACTCTGACTCTGACTCTGACTCTGACTCTGACTCTGACTCTGACTCTGACTCTGACTCTGACTCTGACTCTGACTCTGACTCTGACTCTGACTCTGACTCTGACTCTGACTCTGACTCTGACTCTGACTCTGACTCTGACTCTGACTCTGACTCTGACTCTGACTCTGACTCTGACTCTGACTCTGACTCTGACTCTGACTCTGACTCTGACTCTGACTCTGACTCTGACTCTGACTCTGACTCTGACTCTGACTCTGACTCTGACTCTGACTCTGACTCTGACTCTGACTCTGACTCTGACTCTGACTCTGACTCTGACTCTGACTCTGACTCTGACTCTGACTCTGACTCTGACTCTGACTCTGACTCTGACTCTGACTCTGACTCTGACTCTGACTCTGACTCTGACTCTGACTCTGACTCTGACTCTGACTCTGACTCTGACTCTGACTCTGACTCTGACTCTGACTCTGACTCTGACTCTGACTCTGACTCTGACTCTGACTCTGACTCTGACTCTGACTCTGACTCTGACTCTGACTCTGACTCTGACTCTGACTCTGACTCTGACTCTGACTCTGACTCTGACTCTGACTCTGACTCTGACTCTGACTCTGACTCTGACTCTGACTCTGACTCTGACTCTGACTCTGACTCTGACTCTGACTCTGACTCTGACTCTGACTCTGACTCTGACTCTGACTCTGACAAAACTGACTATGTAGCATTACCGCATTATGAGCTCAAAGAACCCTAAAAAAGAAGTGTGGGACATTGTAAAACAGGAAACAAATAATGATGTAAAGGAGTGGGAGTTGGATCTTAGAGATAACTAACAAATACACAAATTAAATCAGAAAACATTGCAGATTATTTTAATGACTTTTTTATTTCAATCGGTACAGAACTTCAAAAATCAAATAATCCTAATAAATTAAATGCAATTATTTTTTAAGAAAACACATTATTAGCAAATATAATTTATCTTTTCATTGTTTAAATCACGATGCATTGTTAAAACTAGCGAAGAAAAAAATTTATAAATCTAACGCAAAAGATCTGTATGACGTATCGGGCACTTTTCTTTATCAGACTTTGTCCTATCTAAGTGAACACATACTGTTCCTCATAAATGGTGTTCTTGCATCGAATTATTACCCAGAATCTCTGAAAAAAGTAAGAATAACACCTCTATTTAAAGGAAAAGGAGAATAGTTTAGCGTGCAAAACTATAGACCTATTACAATAGTCCCAAGTATATCAAAACTAATAGACTAGTCACTTCGAAACAAATGTCATGATAGAGTATAGAGTCACCTGACACTCGTAATATCATCTAACCTAGAGTGAAAGATTATTTATTTATGTTTTAAAATTATATTATTTTATAAGTTTATGACTATTGCCCCTTTACAGCTTAATTTAATTGTATTATAATGATGTTTTTTTTTGTGACAGGTCATAGCCTATGCATTTAATTAAGTATATTTTGTATATTTGTTATTTGTATACCTATTGACAATAAATGATTCTTATTATTATTCTTATTCATGTCCTAATGTGTGTGATTGGTATTACAAAAAGTTTTCATTTGTTTTAAGTTGCTTATCGCCGAAGCAAATATAAAAAAATATAGCATCAATCAGTTATTTACAAAAGTAGAAGTTATGGTGGAAAAATATAAGTATTTTAAAATTATCAAAGATAAATTAAGGTTTAATATCTATAAAACCAGTTTGTTGGCGTACCAATATACTAAGGATTAAAAATACACAGAGGCATGGGATATGAATAAAATTGCTGTAATTGAATGGTAGAAAAGAAAAGAAGACGAGCGGTTGATATTAATATTGGATCATTCTGACAAAGCTCCCATCACCCAATGAATGAAAGCCCTTCCAGAACTGCTGCGATACTTTTAGATTTTCAAGATTTAAACTGTGTGTGTTATTTATCCTAATAATAAATGACGGATAGTTATCTACATATTTAATGTTTTCATGTTTGAGTAACTGCATTTTCATAGTTTCCAAGTTTGGTTGATGTCATGTACGAATTTAATTGTTGTAATTGAAGAATTGTTAGTTTTTAACTAACACATTTCATAATAATAAAATACTTAATTCAAATATTTAATTTTAAAGATTTTATTACTACTGCCCCAGTAGCGTCCCAAACTACCCCCCAAGGGGGGCAGTTTTGGACATTAAGTGATCACAGCAAAAATAAATGTACCAACGCAATGAAAAGATATTCTTTATATGATTACTCGTAAATTTCACAAACAAACATAGAATCGAAGAAATTTTTAAATATAAATAAGAATAATAATAATTCCGGACAGTCCACACAGCATCATCTAGCCCCAAGCTAAGCAGAGCTTGTGTTATGGGAACTAGATGACAAATACAGATAATGTATTCTACTACAACTAACTATACTTTGAAAGGCGTTTATTATCTAAGCAGCCCGAGATTCAATGTACGATTCTGCAGATTTTGAAGAGTTGCACAGATTTTATGTATCATGTAAGGCAGTTCACCTAAAAATTCGTCGAACATAATTATACCCTCATGAGGTTTTAGTATGTAGCAAAGAGTCTTGCCGGCTTTGTCGAGTCCGGATACTGCTCCATCACCACCTCTTCGACGAAGATCTATACTAGTTACACTAACCTGCTGCTCCGCAGTTCTTGTCAGGCTCGAAGACGAGCATTGTGCTTCCATGTGCTTCTTGTCTATCCACGTAGGGGGGTCGATGAAACTGCATCTTGATTGGCTCCGAAGTTGTTGATTGTCGGCACAGCCATGCTGGGAATAAGAATAAAAATTAGTTAATAAAACAGGATGTATCCCTCTTCCGATGTTAAAAAAATTAGGAGAGTATGCAAATCTATATATCGAATGCGTAGCTATTGGCGTTTAAACTACATTAACAGAAGTGGCCAAGACAATTCTAGATTCTTAGGTTCGTAAAGATTCGGGTAGTCATCCACCAACACCTAATAAAGTAACACATAAGCTGAATATGTAATACAAGAGGCTTCTGCGACCTTGTAGAAGAACCACCATCCATGACTGATCTAATCTACAAGATTACCTACAAGGGGTACCTAAATTGGGTAGTAGGAAGAAAATACTTCACGCTAACTTTAAGTACCTTGGCTGTATTGTATCATCTCAAAGCACTTCTCCAAATTATACATAAAGTACATAACTACTTAGTACTGAAGTATACATAAATTATCATCACGCACAAAGAAATACATATGAAGGTACTTGATAAATAACAATGAACACCATTGCTATTTCAACAGGTTTTTAGCTCTAAAGATAAATCAACACATTTTAAAACAATAAAGGCAAACTGTACATAACCCAGCTTATCAACGATTTAGTTAAGTTTCTACTCGGAAGGTAAATTACAAGTAAAATACCCTACTTATTTGTAGGAAATACACATACACATGGAAATACACATCAAAGGGTATATAATAACAATGGTTTACTTAACTTTGACATCGAGGCTGCACAACACAAACTGAACCCGTTATCAGGTATTCTTTTGCTTATAAAGCTTCCTCAGAGCCTCTGCAAATTGCCTATAATACCAAATAAGGTAATGTTCGCAAAATGCAACAGCCAATCGGATTACAGTTCTAAATATCTATTACATAGGAGTATTTGTAAAACAAATAACAATATAAACATGTGTTGAAACTTATTCTAAGACTAATACAATTCATCAAAATACCTAAATTCAATTCCTAAGGTTATTATTCTCATATTAATGATTTTGCTGAACAAGCACCATTACTTGCGATATACTTAACTTATATTAAAATAGGTTCTAGGTATACAAAAGTATTACTAAATTACAATAAAGATTTATTCATCTTATCTTCAATATGTACGTTGCATTATAGTTTATTCAATTGTTAAACAAGCTCAGAGGTGATGTTCTAAGCTTATATTAAAATAGATTCTAGGTATACAGAAGTATTCCTAAATTACAATAATGATTTATCCATCTTATCTGCTCTATGTACGTTACATTATAGTTTATTTAATTGGTAAACAAGCTCAGAGGTGATGTTCTAAGCTTATATTAAAATAGACTCTAGGTATACAAAAGTATTTCTAAATTTCAATAATGATTTATCCATCTTATCTGCTCTATGTACGTTACATTATAGTTTATTTAATTGGTAAACAGCACAGAGGGTTTTAATCGAAACGAGAAGCGCCATCTGTTACATAGTGGTAATACTAAATTGTGCACGGTACTTGCAAATCTACCCTCTATAAATAATTGATTTCTGAACCACTTAACAGTCCGTGGTGACTACAGTCACCGAAAAAAAAGTAGCCTCAACTGTCCGTGGGGAGTACAGTCACCAATCCGACTTAGTACCGTTTTAATCATATTTTGACGAACCCAGCCTAAATTAGTTCTGTTGGCAGCTACTAGATGGCTCTGTAATAAATATTTCATCTATGGGAATATTTATTTTCTGCATGTGGCAACAAAAATTACGAACAAAAAATTAAAGAAGTTGGTGGTGCGTCTTTCACCCAAAACAATAATATTGGTGCGCGCTGTTTTCAAGAAAATATTTATATTAAGATATTGGTATCTGTAGAGAGGCCAGATAATTTACTTTTTTATTATTAAATAATACTCTCCAAGAACTATTTCATTTTATAGATAAAATTAGAAGTAAAA
Source organism: Eupithecia centaureata (assembly GCA_944547425.1). Classification (NCBI taxonomy): domain Eukaryota; kingdom Metazoa; phylum Arthropoda; class Insecta; order Lepidoptera; family Geometridae; genus Eupithecia; species Eupithecia centaureata. Next base: position 2,179,401 of record OX155698.1, read on the forward strand.
AAGTTTCCTTAAATTTTGTTCAAATCGGTAAGTTTAAGCCTTTTTACAGGCTATGCTTTTCAATCGAACTAATTATTTTTATTTTTATTAGATTTGAAATTATTTTATCTTTCATATAGTATTTTTTATATTACTAAAGCTATAGTAGTTTTAAAATTACAAACGTTTTTGTCGAAAAGGTCGCGGCCGCGCAGTGCTAGCGTAAGGTACGAAAACGCGTGGACAGTTGAGGCTAGAGTCGCTCGCGCGCTCCGGACCGTTGAGTGGTGAAAGAGCGCTACCGTCTATCAGTAAATTATAGTTCAAACTAATTTAAATAGGCGGCAGTTGATTATGTTTTATGTTATTGTATTGTGACCATATTAAAAAGGCAATGTTAGATTTATTACTGAATATAACACGTGCGAAGCTGCGGACATATTAGAGGTATATGTACCCCAAATCTTTTTTGTTTTCCTCAGTAGTCACATAAAATTGTAAAACAGAAATACATTTTACTGGTAAAATCACTTTACTGGTCCGTCTGCAGTTAGCTCAATTGTGTCAATTGTACATAGTCGTTTTATTTTTTCTAGTCCTTGATTGTAATTTAAAGATGAATTAAATTTACAGGTCAAATCAACAATAATATCTCTTGAACTGTAAATCATTCTCCAACCAGCGCTGGGTAGACCAGTGTTTATCCAGCACAACGCTGAGTGGAGGCCATAATTGCCTAGGACTCTGCTGCGCACACAATGAATAAATATTTCATATTAGTTAAGTTTCTTCGAATAAGTTTTTTTATTGTGGACTTAGTCTTAAGGTAAATAAAAATATTTTCTTTCTTTCTTTCTTTCAACAGTCTAAAACCCAGGCTGCCGCGTCAAGAAAGCCAAGAGATCCTAGCCAGCGTGAAGACTGGCCACTACTGGAGGACCGCCAAGCCGGACATCATCCCTTCATCATCAGACCTGGACACGCTGCCGCGGCTCAGGAGGAGATCTAGGAGGAGTAGACCGGCCACGTCTCATGGGTTCCCGGAGATCTCTATTACTAATCAATCGGGTAATTATCATTCTTATCATTAGCTCTTATTGTTTATTGAACAACTGCCATGGTTCTAGGTCTATCGAAGAAGTAGACCTGCTGATCAAATGATAAATATAATTTTATTTGACATCTTATTTTAAGTTATGTACTGTATTTATATAGACATGTTTTTTTATTATGTAAGTACATAATTAGTATGTATAAATATTCCGACACAAAATAATTTGTTATAAGAATAAAAAAAAATGAGATGCATTCTAAATGAATTTTTGAACACGATCATACTCATCATTATTTTTGAATGCCGGTTAGAGTTTTTAGGATTAGCGACTAACCTAATCTAGCATTTTTTGTTAAAAATATGGTCAATAAATAAAATAAATTTATTTTATGGCATTGATCTGTATTTCGCGAAACAAAAATGATTCGAGCTTTTACGGTCGTAAAGTATTGTTTTGCCCCAATTTTAGTCCCCATAATAGTCATGCCATGGCAAAGCTAGCCTTCTGTCATCACATAGGACGTGAGCAATATTCCAACTCGATTTCAAGACCAAAATTAACCTACCCATAGTTCTTATGTTATCAACCAACGTACCAGTTCTTCTAGGTGAAATTATTTTTACTGTTTGTAGACCAAAAGACGATGCGTCGTAAATACCACACCCTCAAAAGCCTGGTGTATAAGGAGCCAGTGGAAAGTATCAAGGAGATGCGACAGAGACCTCGCTCGGCTGGGTCCACCGTGAGGAACAAGGATGCATTGAGTAGACCGAGTCTGCTGGAGACTTTGGACTTTATCAACAGCGTGAAAGATGCGCGATAGTGGTAAGGGTTTAAACTATTATATACTAGCGATATACGGTTTTATTATACTTACGTATAAACCTTCCTCTTGAATTACTCTATCTAATAAAATAAACCGCATCAAAATCCGTTGCGTAGTTTTAAAGATTTAAGCATTCAAAGGGACATAAGGTTATAGGGACATAGGGACAGAAAAAGCGACTTTGTTTTATACTATATACTGATTATCTCCATTTTACTTGTTTTATCAACATCTTAGGTTGCATTTCTGATGGGAGATACGTCGCGTATCGTCGTCAGAACAGACAAATCCCTACTAAATATTATAGAAGCGAAGGTTTGTATGTATGAATGAATGAACAGAGTTTAGTTACGTCTACTATTGCACGCAAAAACGGATCGGGCTGAAATTTTGAATAGATGTACCTAGGTAGTTATAGCCCCGAAATTAAACATTTTAATTTTCATCACCTAAATCAGTTTCCCTGTGAAAGAAGTAGCCTGGAAATGTTTCCATTGTAACAAAGCGTGTGAAGTCGCGGGCAGATACTAGATTATGATACAACATACAATCTTGCACACACTTACTTATCGGTTGAGTTTGCAAATGTTTTGTGAACGCTACGCGAACAACGATACGCGACGCTTCTTCTGAGTGATATGTATCAATGCTTATAAACCTATGGTAGCTTCGTCGAATAATTTCCTCAAGGTCAGTTGACGTTGTCAGGTGCACTACCTGACCGTCCGTGAACCGTCTTAGTTTTCTTCTATTTAAAAAAAATCGCGACAGCGATGTTTTTGTGTAAAATATACTATAATATTAATAAAATAATATAACAAAAGCTCACTAAACTAAATTACTCAAAATATTACCTACTTGCTCTATTTCGAATAAATAAATGTTGAGGTTTACATCTTCTTGCAACCATGGTTACAGTGGAAGAATCAGCAGCATCCGACTTCGAAGACTCCTCCTGGTCTATCGAAGACTCCTGGCTACTCGGGCAGGCGGCTCCTTTGAACCTGGTCGCACATCGCTGCGGAGCTCACAGCCTGCACCTGGCTCCCGCAGACCTGGTCTCAGCCTTGCTGGACCGGGGCAAGTTCACTGTAAGTCAATACAGAATTCTGGTCTATAGTAGACTTCGATCTGATAGGGGGCGTCATTAAACCTTTTCGCGCACTGATGCGGTGGTGCGCAGCCTAGGACATTTTTGTTAGTTATACCTCTAATGTTGGTCTCTTGACTTCTGATCTATTGGTGGATGTGTTCACAAAAGTTCATTGCATTTTCTGTCCACGCACTCTTCAACATAGGACTATGTCTAACTAATTTAACTTTTGCAAAAAACTCGCCAACACCTACCCAAAACTCGCCATAACCTGAAGATTTCGGGAAATCGATGCGGGCTGCGCAAGACTCTTCATTGAAGCGATTCTTGGGGAGGCCCATGCAAGTAATACGTAATAGAGTTACGACGAAGGTCCGCCGCAGGCGGTTGCGGGTTCGATTGCCGCCTCGGAACAAGTTTGTGTACGATCTGCAGAAAATTGTTCCGTTGGTCTGGGTGTTTTCTATGTAAAATAAAAAAATATCTTTCTATGTAATGTATTGTATTAAGTATACCCACAACACAAGCTCTGCTTACCTTGGGGCTAGATGATGCTGTGTGGACTGTCCGGAATTATTATTATTTATTATAAGTCTGAAGATGGAGAAAATGACGATTCTGTGCCATTTTTTTAGATCCTTCAAGAGCTCTGCACCTGGTTAGGTGAAGGCAGTGATGGCTCTGTTCGCGCTGCACCGCCTCGCCCGGGCTGCGCGGTCGAGGAGCAGCGAGCGGATGTCCAGGTAACTCACAATGGGTTGATGGAACCTTTTTAAGTCGGCTGCGTTGGCACTATGACATCACGCATCATGGTGAAAAAGACTCGTGTAAATAAAATAAAATAAATAATGCTGGACAATCCACACAGCATCCTCTAGCCCCAAGCTAAGCAGAGCTTGAGTTATGGGTACTAGATGACTGATATACTTAATACAATACCGAGGCTCTCCGGGTTTTTAAAAAATTATCTGAGCGTCTGGTCGATGCGACGCGTGACCCGAGAGCTGGTGAATATCTGGCTCAGCGCATCAGCATTGCCATACAGCGTGGTAATGCAGCCAGTGTCTTGGGGACGCTTCCGACTGGTATTGACATGGATCAATTGAGCTACCTTTAGACTGTTTGCAACCGTCTGCAGTTAGCTCAATGGTTTCAATTGTAAATACTTGTTGTAATTTTTATATTCCTTGCTTGTAATTTTCGTTGTTAATAAAGATATTTTACTTAATACAATACATTACATAGATAGATATTGTTTATTATTTATAGAAAACACCCAGACCAACGGAACAAGTTTTTGCAGAACGTACACAAATTTGTTCCAAGGCGGGAATCGAACCCGCAACCAATGACAATGGATTTGGATTCAAAGGTGCATGGAACCTTTTTAAGTCTGCTGGGTTGGCACTATGACATCACGCATCATGGTGAAAAAGACTCGTGTAAATAAAATAAAATAAATAATGCTGGACAATCCACACAGCATCCTCTAGCCCCAAGCTAAGCAGAGCTTGAGTTATGGGTACTAGATGACTGATATACTTAATACAATACCGAGGCTCTCCGGGTTTTTAAAAAATTATCTGAGCGTCTGGTCGATGCGACGCGTGACCCGAGAGCTGGTGAATATCTGGCTCAGCGCATCAGCATTGCCATACAGCGTGGTAATGCAGCCAGTGTCTTGGGGACGCTTCCGACTGGTATTGACATGGATCAATTGAGCTACCTTTAGACTGTTTGCAACCGTCTGCAGTTAGCTCAATGGTTTCAATTGTAAATACTTGTTGTAATTTTTATATTCCTTGCTTGTAATTTTCGTTGTTAATAAAGATATTTTACTTAATACAATACATTACATAGATAGATATTGTTTATTATTTATAGAAAACACCCAGACCAACGGAACAAGTTTTTGCAGAACGTACACAAATTTGTTCCAAGGCGGGAATCGAACCCGCAACCAATGACAATGGATTTGGATTCAAAGGTGCATGGAACCTTTTTAAGTCTGCTGGGTTGGCACTATGACACATGAAGACTCATAGCACATCATGGTGATAGACTCATGTAAAGGCGATATCACTATTGTCTAAAGATTATAATTATTTTGTATAAATACAATTTACGTTCACTTTCGGACAAAACATTCTCATAACACACTTCGCAACCTTTTTGATGTCTCTTAAGCTTAGTACCTTCTTAGTGTCATGTAGCTTAGACAGACCTAACCCTCCCTGCTCCTAATCATTAGCAATAAATGAAACCTAGAGCCCATAACTAAGCAGCGGTTTCCATCAATACAACAATCTCTGCTTAGCTTGGGGCTAGATGATGTTGTGTGCATTGTCCAACATTATTTCTTTATTCAATACTAGTTGCGCCCCGTGGTTTCGCCCGCGTGGAAATGTATTTGTCAAATTTCAGCAATTTATTGTACGCCTCCTAGAGGTAGTATCGTAAAAATAAAAAATACATGTTTAATTATTTACTTTGTAGTTTATTCATACCGAGTTTTGAATAAATTGAACCAAGATAAATTTTCCAAATTTTAATAGCCTATGTCCTATTCTAGGTCCTAAACTATCTACGTACCAAATTTCATCTAAATAACCTAGTTACGGAGATTACCTATAATAAACATTCACACAGACTTAAACTTTCAAACTTATTATAATAGTAAGATTTATCAATAGACAGAGTCTATCAAATCACGAGAGGACAGTTATTTATTAGGGTGGAGTGAAAAATATTTTTTTTCAATTTTAATTCTCCTGGGTTATCAATCGATGATCCATATTAAAATAATAATTTGTGCAAAATTTCAGCTATCTAAGTTAATATCTTCAGGTGGCGCATTAGGTTTGAATTTTATAAAAAATATTTATTTTGGCTTACTCGGAAAACTTTGTTAATGCCTATAATTTACTATTATTATTGCAAAATTTATCATCTAAATCATAAAAATAACGAATACCATTAGAAATCTTCAAAAAACACCATAAAATTAACATAATGAGGACCTGAAACAGTTGCATCGTCGCTACATTTTTTTCAAAAATATTGGCATTTCGTGTCGAGAAGTGGTGTCTCCCCTGGCTTTTGTCCTCGTACGAATGAATCCATCCCTAGCTTCTGGATGGCAAACAGAGATAATGAAGGTTTTAAATACATAAATGGGACCATATTTGCAAGATGATTTGTTTTTAATGTCCAACCAGGTTGGTGCGTAAACTTTCATGATGAAAGTGGCACCTCCTTTAAGTTTTTTATTGGATTTGCAGTAACAATGTATAAACAAAGAATCCTGCTAGCGAAAGTCAACCACCGAGAATGTACCAGTCTTTCAGGGTCCGTTGCTGCCAAGTTTGATGAAACCGTACCAGCAGAAATTGCAAAGCACATCTGGTACAAGTATTTTTGATCGGTGCTTAACAAAAAAGTAGATAATTCGGGCAATTTTGATTTAATCAGTTTATATGCACTTGTAAGTAGAGATACTTTTCGAGCTTTTTTCCTATGGTAGCAGAGAAACTTTTAGGGCCTGTGGTAGTACCGTCAAAACTGGTGTACAAATGGCGAAGAGTTAATTCGTTTGCAATGTAACAAAACAAGCACACAAACCAATGAAGAGGTCGATTGAGGTGCTTTTCTAGTAAAACAATTACTCCATTTTTGTTGCCCGTATTAACAGCGATTCTATCGCACCCAATTGCCGCCTAGAAGAACGGTATTCGAATCTCATTTCTAGAAACTCTGCAATATGCTTTTGCTCTTCCCGAATCAATGGATAAATGACCGATGTACTTCAATTCTGGCTCTGATATTATCGAAATATGTTCTTATAGTCATATATAGAATATCATAATTATAATAGTAGTAATAGGTTAGGTAGGTATGTTCTTTAATCCATATGTTCTCTGGGTCGATTGCGATAATTTCACATAACTCTTTTACTGGGGGATCTTTACCATTACTCAAGTCCTGCATGTCATTTCTAAGCCATAAATAATATTTTATTTTACCAAGACACGTTGATAACATATTACCAGTTAGTTTCACTGGATCACCGATTACAGGACACAGCAAATCTTTCCGTTTTTTAGGCATTTTAAACTATAGATTACTTTTCAGTCGCTGTCATTATTACGCAGAAAATTGCCAAATTTCTAAGTATTATCAGAGCAAAACAATTATATTTTACTACGAGATATGAGGGTCAATTAAGAGATACAGCTAATAACGAATGGAAACTAGTATAAATATGAAAAAATAATACGAAATTAGTCAAAATTTTCGGGTCTACCTTTCAACGTAAATTCTCAGTTTTCTTGAAAATACCTTCGAGATGCGCCACCTGAAGATAAGGTCGTAGAATTTTTATATTTTGCACGAATGTTGCATTCACTTAGGGTCATCGATTAATGACCCAGGAGATTTAAAAAAAAATTAAAATATTTTTTTTCTCTGTTTCACTCCACCCTATTATTTATACGTCTAATAGATTAGCATCTACAGTACACCTGCGAAGCTGGTGCACGACGTGAACGTGACGTTAATGAATGATATGATTACCTTCCAGTGCATGGAAGCTACCAGAAGCAGAATGCCCCTCGGAAGCCCCCCAGCGGTACAGGGCTCGGCCTCTGATAAATAATTGAGTAAACTTTGCAGAAGTTATTTTTTATTGAGATTAAAGTAACTTTTTAACAAAAATCACACTTATAATGTTTATCTTTGCATTAAAAATATTAAAATTATTCATTTTGTATTTATTATAAACTTTTATCCTAAAAAACATTATAAAAACATTAAAAAAATTTTGAAAACCCATATAGCCCAGGGGAACCAAACTGAATTCAACTGATAAACGCGAAAGTTTGTAAGTATGAATGGATAGATTGATAGATGGATGGATGTTTGTTACTCTTTCACGCAAAAACTGCTGAACGGATCTGGATGAAATTTGCCACAGAGATAGATTATAAGCTGGAATAACACATAGGCTTTATTTTATCCCGAAAATCCCACGGGAAAGGCAAGTAAAATCGCGAGTACTCGAAATACTAATCATGCGAAGACGAAGTCGCGGGCACCAGCTAGTACTTAATAAATGTAGATACCTATTCGTTTCATGAAATTTGCTAAGAACTTACATTTTATATCTCAAAAAACAATCAGTTAATCAATGATTTATTTATTATAGTACCTAAATCAATGATTTACTGATTTAATTCAAACAACGGAATTTCCAAAAATCAGTTTGTTCTTAAAAAAAGCTTATGATAGGTATAAAAAACAGAACGTTTGATTTTTGGAAAGTGAACCCACCTCCTGTTTCCCCCATTATTTATTACAATATTAGATGTCCTTCTTCACACAATTGGACACTACGGCTTCAAGTTCAATAATAGCGAATTGATTTTCTATGGCAATAACCGTGAATAACATACTTTGCTTTCGAGCATCACAAGATATTTTAAGATGCAATTGTTTGTTAAATTGTTCAGGTGAGGCGAATGGGGATTCAATGATAAATGTACAAACTAAAAATAGAAGCAAATTTATTTTATTTATTTTAATTTTATATATTTATTTAATTCGGATTGCCATCAGCTAAACTAATTACATAGAATTTAAAATAGACACAGAAAGCTAATAATAGGCATTCACTAATAAAATCATATTATACTAGATAAGTGTGAACACAACTTTGTTTTTTTTCGCCGACAAATGCGTACTTAATTAATTCATTTCATTAAATAGTAACATAGAAAATAACAATCAGGGCAAGTTAGAACTAGTAGGTATTTTCAATGGAAACATTGTCCCTACAATGTTAATTTGATGATAATTATATTAATAATGATAATTCACATGAGATAAGAAGCTCCAAGTACTTATTTTATTACTCGTAGTAGGTATTTTAGTCAAGAGGTATTGTACTTGAATTGATCTTTGATCTAGTTAGAATAATAATGACACTTATTCTTATGTGTGTAGACTTTTGTAAGCCTGTCCTACGAATAGATACTTCAAATGTGAAAGTTTGAGAGTGTGTGAAACTTTTTTACTCCAAATTTCAGCTTTCTAGCATTAGTGTTTTGTCTTCAAAAATAAATACATAAATAAATAATTCTGGAAAGTCCACACAGCATCATCTAGCCCCAAGCTAAGCAGAGCTTGTGCGCTTATTCCTTTATATATAACTAGAGACCCGCCCCGGCTTCGCACGGTTTTATAATAACTTACGTATAAACCTTCCTCTTGAACCACTCCATCTATAAAAAAGCGCATTAAAATCCGTTGCGTAGTTTAAAAGATTTAAGCATACATAGGGACAGAGAAAGCGACTTTGTTTTTTACTGTGTAGTGATTGTGAAGATTGCATGTACAGCCCTTTTTTGCAGCACAAATACGGTGTTAAGGCGCAAACAGTAGCTGAATGGTCATTTTTGGAGGCTATCTACTCATAGAGGAGTCAACTTTATGAGCTGAAAAAAATATATGACTTTAATTGACATTTTATCTATAAATGGAACGTACAAAAATGTTCTACGTGTTCATTTTCCCTGTGAAAAAAATTCACAAAGTTCAGCTGTTTCGGACTTTAAATTTGTATCTACTTCTAAACGACTTAGAATTTTGTACTTTTTTTTTCACCTAAATGTCGGCAAGAACTTTGTCTTCAATTGGTACGTACGATTTTGCGATGCGACGGTTTTTCACCTTGTAAATATTATTTTTCTAGTTTTCCGTAGGATTAGTGGGCGTAAGTGGTCGCGCGGGCGACGGGCGGCAGTGCCTCGCTGGCTGTTGTACGGGGAGGTTGTGCTTGTCTGCCTAGTGCTCGCACACCTTACTCGTCGAATTTATGTTTTTAATAATTGATTTTATTTGTTCTAAGTTGTGCGCGCATGGACGCTTTAGACGACCCATGTGGCGCGGTGGGCGAAGGTCCGCCTGCGACGCAGGAGGTTGCGGGTTCGATTCCCGCCTCGGAACAAATTTGTGCACGATCTGTAGGAATTTGTTTCGTTGGTCTGGGTGTTTAATATGTATACTAAAAAAATATATCTATCTATGTATATATTGTATTTAAAATATATTAGTTATCTAGTACCCATAACACAAGCTTTGAGTAGCTTACTTTGGGCCTAGATGGTGCTGTGTGGATTGTCCAGCATTATATTTATTTATTTATTTAGTTTAAATAGTTTGTAAAAATATAAGAAAACCGACTGTACATAAGCTGTACATCACCTGTACATAAATATTTATTTTTATCGCGCAAGGACGCTTTTAGTGCTAAGTTACTTTTATAATACCCTCGCCCTAAATATACTTTGACTGCTCAGTGTTGTTGTGTGTACGTGTAGGTGAATTATAAAGAAAATCAGTAAGCTCAAGAAGACCAGAGCTCTGAAAGCCCAAAAGTTGGTGGAAATAATGTAAGTATACCTAACTACTTCCTTCCTACCTACGTTTATTTTATTTCCCTAATTTTGTGCAATTGCTACTATTAGCAATATTAGATTTATCATGTATTTTTATAGGAGATCGAAGAAAAGGCTAATCCATCAGAAAGAAAATATTCAGACAATGGACGGTGAAAATGATGTCAAGTAAGGAACTACAAAGTTTATAATAGTATATTGGAAGTCTATGGTGTCCGCTTTCCATCGTCCAGCGTAGTACCAGGTAAAAATAAATGAACGAAGATGTAAGTAGGTATCTACCTAAATACCTACTTCTTATTTATCTACTACTCATTTATTACATATCTTATACTATTATTCATTTACAGATGTACAGTGACTGAGCAACTTGAAACTGAAGAGGAAATGCCAAGAATGCTAGAGGTAAAATATCCAGTACTTAGGACCTAGCTAATATTAGTAGTATGCTGTGATGTAATAAAATATGTAAGTATAACAATTATGTTCATGAATTTCATCAGAATTCTAGTATGGTACCTACACTTCGTGAAAAGGCAGCCGAGCAGACTGAAAGCTAATAAGTAAATACCTGTAGATACTTAGTCACAACGATTTATGTCTCTCCGAAGTGAGACACTAGTAGAGGATTCGATCCCGGTCTTTATTTTCAATCCCGGGATTTTGGGATTTGTGAAAGGCGATCCCGGGATCCGTAGACAGGTAAATAAAATCGAAGTAATATATGAAAATCAACTTTTATTTACTTTCAAAAACAAAGTAAAAATCAATTAAAACCACAATTACTTCTTTTTTCAAATAATTAATAATATAATATAATATTTTTTTATTCTACTTTTTTACGGTAGATGATATAAAATACTAATTTAAATAACCACATAATGGTAACGTCATCAGCAGTGATCGGATATTCAGGCGTTTATTTACCTAAACTTTGAGTGACGACAGAAATCAGAAATCAATATCTTTATTTCTTTAGGCTTACAAAATAAGCACTTAGACAAGTCAAATTTAATACTATAGGTACATAATTATCAAAATAATATAAAAAATAATGTGATAATTGATTTTCAGTTCGCCTCACTTTTTTGTCCACTAGTGGAGGAGGCGAAATAGAAACCACTAGCATGTGTATAACTTATGTGTCTAATACATGTTTGCCTTATAAATAATTCAATACTATTGTCGATGTGGAACTGAGCGACATCTGGCCAAGCACTAACGTCATTGATGTAATCATTTATGGAGTAAAGCCTTCTTGATAAGATTTAGTTTTATGTACTGTTTAAACCTACGAATAGAAAGTTCAGTTGCTTCAGATGGATGATTTGAGTTGGGATTTCTCTAACATTTGGTAACATGAATTTTATACATTTTGTTTTTTTAGCATTAAGTAAGAGGTTATTGGCGGTAAACCAATTTAGTATTTGTGAAAGCGAATTATTTACATCGTCATAATTATATTTATTTCTGTCTACTCTAAAAATTTGTGATGTATCATCAGCAAATAAGACTATATCACAAAGATCTTTTGCTAGAAAGGGGAGATCATATACGTTTACTAAAAATAAAAAGGGACCTAATATTGAACCTTGGGGTACGCCTAATTCAATATTTGAGCCCGTAGATCTTTTTTTACCAACATCTACTTTATGAACTCTATCAGATAAATATGATTTCATAAGATCCAGAGCCTTTTTCTTAATTTCTTTATGTTTTAATTTCTCAATTAATGTACTATGATCAACACAGTCAAAAGCCTTAGAAAGGTCACAGAATACACCAATAGCATTTTTGGCTTTATCCCAGGACTTCAATATATGCCTTAATAGAACTGTACCAGCATCCGTTGCCGATCTACCCTTGGAGAAGCCAAATTGGTTTTCATGAAATAACCTATTAAGATTGAAGTGAGAGGTTAACTGGGTAAGAATATTTTTTTCAAAAACTTTACTCATTGCAGGAAGTATTGAAATCGGTCTGTAATTGGCCGGATCGGTGTGGCTACCAGATTTATAAAGAGGAACTAACTTACTATATTTCATGAGATCAGGAAAAATTCCTGCGTCGACACAGTTATTGAAAATATAGGCCAAACAAGGAGCCATTTCCTTAATAATTGAACTTAATACTTAGGTGGATAAACCCCAGAGATCCTCAGTATTTTTAATGTTAATTGATTTAAAGGTTTTCACTACATAATCAGCATTTACATAACTAAAGTTAAAGCTCTCATTACATTTAGCAACTGAAGGTTCTAAAAATTTAACAGCCATTGATGCTGATGATTTTAGAGACTGGGTAACAACTTTAGGAATAGTAGAAAAGAATGCATCAAAAGCATTGGCAATATCTTTATCATGTATAAGAATTGAATTATTAATTTTTAACCTTATTTCCTTATAACGTGGCTTTGATTTACCTGTTTCGTTATTTATTAGTCTCCATGTTGCTTTTACTTTATTAGATGATTTTATTATAATATTCTTTAAAAACAGGCATTTTGCTGTGTTGCAGACTTTCTTAAATGTTTTAGAATAGTTGGTTACATACAATACAATAGAAACGCAGGATCAAGTAACATAGTTTCTCGAGAAGCATAAAGGTCATATAGTATATTCCTACTTCTATAAATACCCGGAGTGGCCCAATCAATAAACTCGACCCTTTCTCTCACTGTGCATGTTTTAAGTTTGAATACTTCACTGTGTTCCTTGTGTATTACATTCAAAAGTTTGGAAAATAATTCATTGTGGTCATCAGAACAAGGTATATTTGATACTGTTAGTTCCACTCTACTTTGAAAATTCTTGATACGGTTCTCTGTTATTGGCCTGCAGGTATATTTTTCTACAATATTTTTATCATCATAGCTAAAATTAACACTTTGACCATAAGGGTCTGATTGGAAATGCCTAATTACTGCTTTGCTGGTTGGAGTTTGACTGCAGTAAATATTATCTAAACAGGTGGCAGATGTTTGGGTTACCCTAGTGGGATCATTAAAAAGATTTTGTAAACTAAAGCACTTGAATAAGTTAAGCAATCTGTCGGCGAGGGGATTTGCTAAAATATCTATATTAAAGTCGCCACAAACAATAAGATCCTTCCTACAAGTAAATACTTCAGCAAAACTTCTTCCATAGTACATTCAAAAGCAACCTGATCTGCGTCAGGAGGGCGGTATACACACACAATGATATGTCGCTCCAGTTCCTCACAAGAAAGTTCAATAGTCCTCTCAATAGTGAGTTTTACAATATCTTTTCTTTCTTTACATTTAAGACTATTTTTTACTAAAATCAAAGAGCCACCACGTATTGCAATTTTTCTTTTATATGAACTTACAACGACACGTTCTTTTATACGACACAACATGAATATTCGGGAATTCATATAAATTCCGAAGAATTCCAAAATGTTCTAGAATGTTATTTATTTCGTTGTAATCTTATTTATACATCAAATATAAAACACATTTATTCCGACTCGTTTTTCACTAAAATCGATATTTCCACAAAAAAAAAATTACTAACAAAATACACAACAGATTAAAGTGACATATATTTTTTTTATAGAAATTGCTTGAATTTTATAATTCGTGCTCCTTCGGATTCCTGTAAAAGTTGGTTTTAAAAGCTCCTACATGTCTTCGCCCCAACTTTGGGATTTGAAAAATATCCGATCACTAATTTATCAGTCAATAAAAACAAAATTAAATGACGGTTAAACGTATTATTTCAATAAAAAAGGCATGTCATGATTGTTGAAAAAAAATAATTTTACGTAAATTTTACCACGACGTGACAGTAGAGGCGGTTGAGTACCTATTAAAAGAGTGCTTTTTTGTATACTGGTACATGGTTTTATAAATTGTATTATTTGGTAATAAAAAGAGCTTTTACTGATAAAAAAAATCTAGGAATAATCATTACAGTTACAATCATTACAATCATAATTTAAAAAGAAAACTAAACCGATGTTTACTAAAATGATCAGATGTTCCTTTTTGTTATTTTTAAAGAACTTGGTATAATTTTAATTTTATAATTTATGATCATTACATTTACACGCCTAATTTTATGTTATTTTTAAAAAAAAATCTCAATCCCGAAAATCCCGGGATTTGTAAAAAATAATCCAAACAATCCCGGGATTTGAAAATTAATCCCGAAATTTTTGGGATCGAAAATCGACCAGGATCCCGGGATCTCGTGATTCAGGATCGAATCCTTTAGACAGTAGGTACACCACTCATTTTACTCCGATCCGATCCAAGAATATTTAGGAACTGCGCTGCCTGCAGCTAAGTTCAAAAAAAGTTCACACTCAATCTCACATCGATAGAGTATGGATATGTGAATTCTGTAATAGTTTCTTACGTGAACGTGTACTTTCTGAAATGAAATGGGAATGGGGTTCGAAATGTAAAGGAAACTGGGTAACGGTACATCGCCTTTTTTGTCATCTTGTAGATATCGAGTTAGGTACTTGGTAAAAACAGATAGGATTACGATCCAAATTTACAATGCGATGCAAAATGTGCAGGTCAAAATTTTATGTCGATAACGATCCTCCTTAAATTGACTTGTAAATTTGTAATGTAATGTAAATAAATGATATGTAGTAGGTAAATAGAGAATATAAAGACTTGTCTTAGTGCTTATTTTGTAAACCTAAACAAATAAAGATTTTATTTACTAATTTTCGTAATTTTTTTGTCTTGTTCCATTATGCCCTTTCTCCTGTAGATCAGAAATTTATTGGATCAAATCATTCTACCCGAATTATGAGTACCTACCTATTCGTTGATATCCTACTAACATTCATTTTAGATAAGAGAAGTTTGTGTGAATGTTTGTTACCTTTACCCTGGCTTTACCACGTAGGTAGGTAATCTATCTATCATTATCTTCGTAACTACTAAATAGATTTGAACAAACTATTGAATGATTGGAATATTCCACTTATTATATATTATCCACATCAACTAATTTTAGTGGTGAATGAAAATTTCAAGTAGTTAGGTAGTCTACAGACTACTTTTGATAGAGGTATATCTAGCTACAACGCGGATAGCAGCTACTAACACCATCAACCCAAGAGTCACATTACATAACTATACCTAAGTATAGCGAGTTTTGTTCCCAGATTAGGTTACTTACCATCGTGGTTCGTGATACCAATAAACCCGAAGACTAGGACAAGACAAGACTAGACTAGAAGACTAGAAACAAATATTTGCAGATATTGTAAAAAATTATCTAGGAGTGGGAATCGAATACGCATTTCTTGCGTCCTGCCATTCGTTTACCACGCCGCCCGCCGCACCCGCGCTGTCACGAATATTTTCCTTTTTTCGGTTTATGCGCGAAGACTATTTCTCAGCGCGACGACAGCGGGTCTGGTCTGGCGCTGCCCGGAATGTGGGGAAGGTGCGGGGCGAAATGATAGCCGCGCCCATTCTCTCAAGGGCATCGGCTCTAGTTTGCGCCTTAATGCTGCAGCGTTCCCCACAGCAGTATTCCATAAGATATAATACTATGGAACTAGCTGAAATAAACAAATCTAGAAGTATCCATGTCTTTAAGCTAACAGATTTTTTTAAGTACATAGGTATGCTGCAGAACTAAGTCTCTACGTTATCTATGTGTGAGTTCCATTGAAGCTTGAGTAGGTACCTACTATCTAAGGCGATTCATAAGAATACGGCAATTTGTAACGTTTCGCCTCTTACATTTTTTTAACCTGTTTTACATTAGGTAGAATAAATCTAATACATTTCGTTTTGGTTTCACTAAAAGATTATTGACCCCAAGTAGGTACAAGTACCTACATGTACATTAGGGTGGGCTGAAAAAATATTTTTTTGATTTTGATATAGCACTAGTACTAAAAAGTTGTGTTTAGAGATAACGATTTCTTGTGTATAAATATTTTGTTATATTAAAAGGATCTTAAGGTTCCGCAAACCATTTGAAGTACACAAAATAATACCAAATTTGTGGTGTTTCAGTCGTCGATAATAAGTAACTTAAAACATATTTTCTTATGTTATTTTATGAAAACAGTGAATTCGCGAAACACATTTTAAATTTATAATAATAATCATTCGGTAACGTCCCGCCCCCGCTCTCCTATTCCCCCCTCACCTGTACTGTTTTAGTGCGAAAACAACAATTGGCAGGAGCGGTCGCGCGTGCTTTACGTGTTGTAATTATGAGCAAAATCAAAACCCGACAGTTAAGTAAGTGTCCTGTACTTGGTACACTTACAGTACTTCAAGATAATGTGTTGCCGACGTACGAAGATGTATTAAAATGTTGTGAATGGGAATGACTAGAGTGGAAGTCGATACATGGCGCCAAGGACCCTTCATTTCGAGATATTATTGAGAAGGTAACTGAAAATATTTTGAATGTGTGGGAAAAAGCTTCTTTGCCAACTGTTTCGAAAGTAAGAATCATTACAATGATTAAAGCCTACCATCTGAAATATAAAAACATGTTAAAATCTGTAAAAAAATAGACAAAATTCATTATCATTTCAAGATAAAATAAGGCAGTTTAAAGAAGAAAGCTCACGACTTTTCGACATTTGTTCGTGTAAATGCAAAGACACTTGTACCTGTATAAAAACAAGAAAGGTTTTGTCTGCAGAAAAATCATTTCTGGCAGATCAACGAGGTGAGAGAAAAATGTTTATAGGAAATGTAGACATACCGACTTCGAAAAAACTACAAAGCCGAATGAAACGGCAGATTCCCATTGAAATGAAAGAACCAACTACAAAAAAAGATTTAGACTTAGTAGATACTGTATCTTCTAGTTCCGCGTCGACATCGCAAGCTTCTTCTCCTATAAAATCAAGCAGAGAATACGATCAAAGTTACTCGATTTCTTCTATAACTACTCCTTCAACCAAAAAGTCCTCGTACTCACTAACAGCTCTCTCAAAGGTGTGTGACCGGTTCAGGATTTCAGATAGGGCTGGTGCAGCAGTTGCTTCTGCTGTTTTGAATGATTACAGGATTATCACAAAAACAAACACAAAAGAAGTAATTGATAAAAATAAACTGCGCCGAGCATGTCTGCAAAGTCGATCAAAAGTATTAAGAACTAAAGTTTGGGATAAAGTCACAGGGCTATTTTTCGACGGTCGAAAAGACAAGACATTGGCTGTTACAAAAAAAGGTCAGAAGTTTTACAAATCCACAATAACCGAAGAGCACGTGTCGATGGTGGTTGAGCCCGGATCTCATTACTTGACCCATGTTACCCCACGATCAGGTACTGCAGTTAATATCGCCACTGCAATGATTGACCACTTTAAGGAGCAGGATATATCTCTCAATCATTTGAAAGCTATAGGCTGTGATGGGACAAACGTCAATACTGGTGCACATGGCGGAGTGATTCGTGCAATGGAGTCTAAAATAAACCGGCCACTTCAATGGCTTGTCTGCCTTTTGCATTGCAACGAATTGCTGCTACGTCATTTGCTAATAAAGTTAGATGGTACTACCACGGGACCTCGTGCTTATTCTGGCCTTATTGGTTCAAGTCTTACCAACTGCCACAACATGCCCGTAATAGCATTTTCGAAAATTGATAGCGAGTTCTCAACCGACCATTTCTATTCCGATTTAAGTACAGATCAAAAATACTTGTTTGAGATAGTCAGAGCAGTTTCAAGTGGGTATTGTAATCAGGAGCTGGCCAGAAGGAACCCAGGAATGATGTCACATGCAAGGTGGCTTACTACAGCAAACCGTATCTTACGAGTCTATATCTCGACTGAAACACCGTCTGAAAATTTGACTATCTTGTCCACCTTCATCCAAAAGGTATACGCTCGCATTTGGTTCGACGTCAAGCAGCATTCATCGTGCAAGGATGGTGCGAGGCATGTTTTTCACATGATACAGTATTCGCGCTATCTCCCAAATAACCTCAAATTAAGGCGCAAACTAGAGCCGATGCCCTTGAGAGAATGGGCGCGGCTATCATTTCGCCCCGCACCTTCCCCACATTCCGGGCAGCGCCAGACCCGCTGTCGTCGCGCTGAGAAATAGTCTTCGCGCATAAACCGAAAAAAGGAAAATATTCGTGACAGCGCGGGTGCGGCGGGCGGCGTGGTAAACGAATGGCAGGACGCAAGAAATGCGTATTCGATTCCCACTCCTAGATATTTTTTTACAATATCTGCAAATATTTGTTTCTAGTCTTTAGTCTAGTCTTGTCTTGTCCTAGTCTTCGGGTTTATTGGTATCACGAACCACGATGGTAAGTAACCTAATCTGGGAACAGAACTCGCTATACTTAGGTATAGTTATGTAATGTGACTCTTGGGTTGATGGTGTTAGTAGCTGCTATCCGCGTTGTAGCTAGATATACCTCCATCAAAAGTAGTCTGTAGACTACCTAACTACTTGAAATTTTCATTCACCACTAAAATTAGTTGATGTGGATAATATATAATAAGTGGAATATTCCAATCATTCAATAGTTTGTTCAAATCTATTTAGTAGTTACGAAGATAATGATAGATAGATTACCTACCTACGTGGTAAAGCCAGGGTAAAGGTAACAAACATTCACACAAACTTCTCTTATCTAAAATGAATGTTAGTAGGATATCAACGAATAGGTAGGTACTCATAATTCGGGTAGAATGATTTGATCCAATAAATTTCTGATCTACAGGAGAAAGGGCATAATGGAACAAGACAAAAAAATTACGAAAATTAGTAAATAATATCTTTATTTGTTTAGGTTTACAAAATAAGCACTAAGACAAGTCTTTATATTCTCTAATTACCTACTACATTTCATTTATTTACATTACATTACAAATTTACAAGTCAATATATGGAGGATCGTTATCGACATAAAATTTTGACCTGCACATTTTGCATCGCATTGTAAATTTGGATCGTAATCCTATCTGTTTTTACCAAGTACCTAACTCGATATCTACAAGATGACAAAAAAGGCGATGTACCGTTACCCAGTTTCCTTTACATTTCGAACCCCATTCCCATTTCATTTCAGAAAGTACACGTTCACGTAAGAAACTATTACAGAATTCACATATCCATACTCTATCGATGTGAGATTGAGTGTGAACTTTTTTTGAACTTAGCTGCAGGCAGCGCAGTTCCTAAATATTCTTGGATCGGATCGGAGTAAAATGAGTGGTGTACCTACTGTCTAAAGGATTCGATCCTGAATCACGAGATCCCGGGATCCTGGTCGATTTTCGATCCCAAAAATTTCGGGATTAATTTTCAAATCCCGGGATTGTTTGGATTATTTTTTACAAATCCCGGGATTTTCGGGATTGAGATTTTTTTTTAAAAATAACAAAAAATTAGGCGTGTAAATGTAATGATCATAAATTATAAAATTAAAATTATACCAAGTTCTTTAAAAATAACAAAAAGGAACATCTGATCATTTTGGTAAACATCGGTTTAGTTTTCTTTTTAAATTATGATTGTAATGATTGTAACTGTAATGATTATTCCTAGATTTTTTTTATCAGTAAAAGCTCTTTTTATTACCAAATAATACAATTTATAAAACCATGTACCAGTATACAAAAAAGCACTCTTTTAATAGGTACTCAACCGCCTCTACTGTCACGTCGTGGTAAAATTTACGTAAAATTATTTTTTTTCAACAATCATGACATGCTTTTTTTATTGAAATAATACGTTTAACCGTCATTTAATTTTGTTTTTATTGACTGATAAATTAGTGATCGGATATTTTTCAAATCCCAAAGTTGGGGCGAAGACATGTAGGAGCTTTTAAAACCAACTTTTACAGGAATCCGAAGGAGCACGAATTATAAAATTCAAGCAATTTCTATAAAAAAAAATATATGTCACTTTAATCTGTTGTGTATTTTGTTAGTAATTTTTTTTTTGTGGAAATATCGATTTTAGTGAAAAACGAGTCGGAATAAATGTATTTTATATTTGATGTATAAATAAGATTACAACGAAATAAATAACATTCTAGAACATTTTGGAATTCTTCGGAATTTATATGAATTCCCGAATATTCATGTTGTGTCGTATAAAAAAACGTGTCGTTGTAAGTTCATATAAAAGAAAAGCTGCAATACGTGGTGGCTCTTTGATTTTAGTAAAAAATAGTCTTAAATGTAAAGAAAGAAAAGATATTGTAAAACTCACTATTGAGAGGACTATTGAACTTTCTTGTGAGGAACTGGAGCGACATATCATTGTGTGTGTATACCGCCCTCCTGACGCAGATCAGGTTGCTTTTGAATGTACTATGGAAGAAGTTTTGCTGAAGTATTTACTTGTAGGAAGGATCTTATTGTTTGTGGCGACTCTAATATAGATATTTTAGCAAATCCCCTCGCCGACAGATTGCTTAACTTATTCAAGTGCTTTAGTTTACAAAATCTTTTTAATGATCCCACTAGGGTAACCCAAACATCTGCCACCTGTTTAGATAATATTTACTGCAGTCAAACTCCAACCAGCAAAGCAGTAATTAGGCATTTCCAATCAGACCCTTATGGTCAAAGTGTTAATTTTAGCTATGATGATAAAAATATTGTAGAAAAATATACCTGCAGGCCAATAACAGAGAACCGTATCAAGAATTTTCAAAGTAGAGTGGAACTAACAGTATCAATTATACCTTGTTCTGATGACCCCAATGAATTATTTTCCAAACTTTTGAATGTAATACACAAGGAACACAGTGAAGTATTCAAACTTAAAACATGCACAGTGAGAGAAAGGGTCGAGTTTATTGATTGGGCCACTCCGGGTATTTATAGAAGTAGGAATATACTATATGACCTTTATGCTTCTCGAGAAACTATGTTACTTGATCCTGCGTTTCTATTGTATTGTATGTAACCAACTATTCTAAAACATTTAAGAAAGTCTGCAACACAGAAAAATGCCTGTTTTTAAAGAATATTATAATAAAATCATCTAATAAAGTAAAAGCAACATGGAGACTAATAAATAACGAAACAGGTAAATTAAAGCCACGTTATAAGGAAATAAGGTTAAAAATTAATAATTCAATTCTTATACATGATAAAGATATTGCCAATGCTTTTGATGCATTCTTTTCTACTATTCCTAAAGTTGTTACCCAGTCTCTAAAATCATCAGCATCAATGGCTGTTAAATTTTTAGAACCTTCAGTTGCTAAATGTAATGAGAGCTTTAACTTTAGTTATGTAAATGCTGATTATGTAGTGAAAACCTTTAAATCAATTAACATTAAAAATACTGAGGATCTCTGGGGTTTATCCACCTAAGTATTAAGTTCAATTATTAAGGAAATGGCTCCTTGTTTGGCCTATATTTTCAATAACTGTGTCGACGCAGGAATTTTTCCTGATCTCATGAAATATAGTAAGTTAGTTCCTCTTTATAAATCTGGTAGCCACACCGAACCGGCCAATTACAGACCGATTTCAATACTTCCTGCAATGAGTAAAGTTTTTGAAAAAAATATTCTTACCCAGTTAACCTCTCACTTCAATCTTAAAAGGTTATTTCATGAAAACCAATTTGGCTTCTCCAAGGGTAGATCGGCAACGGATGCTGGTACAGTTCTATTAAGGCATATATTGAAGGCCTGGGATAAAGCCAAAAACGCTATTGGTGTATTCTGTGACCTTTCTAAGGCTTTTGACTGTGTTGATCATAGTACATTAATTGAGAAATTAAAACATAAAGAAATTAAGAAAAAGGCTCTGGATCTTATGAAATCATATTTATCTGATAGAGTTCATAAAGTAGATGTTGGTAAAGAAAGATCTACGGGCTCAAATATTGAATTAGGCGTACCCCAAGGTTCAATATTAGGTCCCTTTTTATTTTTAGTAAACGTATATGATCTCCCCTTTCTAGCAAAAGATCTTTGTGATATAGTCTTATTTGCTGATGATACATCACTAATTTTTAGAGTAGACAGAAATAAATATAATTATGACGATGTAAATAATTCGCTTTCACAAATACTAAATTGGTTTACCGCCAATAACCTCTTACTTAATGCTAAAAAAACAAAATGTATAAAATTCATGTTACCAAATGTTAGAGAAATCCCAACTCAAATCATCCATCTGAAGCAACTGAACTTTCTATTCGTAGGTTTAAACAGTACCTATAACTAAATCTTATCAAGAAGGCTTTACTCCATAAATGATTACATCAATGACGTTAGTGCTTGGCCAGATGTCGCTCAGTTCCACATCGACAATAGTATTGAATTATTTATAAGGCAAACATGTATTAGACACATAAGTTATACACATGCTAGTGGTTTCTATTTCGCCTCCTCCACTAGTGGACAAAAAAGTGAGGCGAACTGAAAATCAATTATCACATTATTTTTTATATTATTTTGATAATTATGTACCTATAGTATTAAATTTGACTTGTCTAAGTGCTTATTTTGTAAGCCTAAAGAAATAAAGATATTGATTTCTGATTTCTGTCGTCACTCAAAGTTTAGGTAAATAAACGCCTGAATATCCGATCACTGCTGATGACGTTACCATTATGTGGTTATTTAAATTAGTATTTTATATCATCTACCGTAAAAAAGTAGAATAAAAAAAAATTATATTATATTATTAATTATTTGAAAAAAGAAGTAATTGTGGTTTTAATTGATTTTTACTTTGTTTTTGAAAGTAAATAAAAGTTGATTTTCATATATTACTTCGATTTTATTTACCTGTCTACGGATCCCGGGATCGCCTTTCACAAATCCCAAAATCCCGGGATTGAAAATAAAGACCGGGATCGAATCCTCTACTAGTGTCTCACTTCGGAGAGACATAAATCGTTGTGACTAAGTATCTACAGGTATTTACTTATTAGCTTTCAGTCTGCTCGGCTGCCTTTTCACGAAGTGTACCATACTAGAATTCTGATGAAATTCATGAACATAATTGTCATACCTACTTACATATTTTATTACATCACAGCATACTACTAATATTAGCTAGGTCCTAAGTACTGGATATTTTACCTCTAGCATACTTGGCATTTCCTCTTCAGTTTCAAGTTGCTCAGTCACTGTACATCTGTAAATGAATAATAGTATAAGATATGTAATAAATGAGTAGTAGATAAATAAGAAGTAGGTATTTAGGTAGATACCTACTTACATCTTCGTTCATTTATTTTTACCTGGTACTACGCTGGACGATGGAAAGCGGACACCATAGACTTCCAATATACTATTATAAACTTTGTAGTTCCTTACTTGACATCATTTTCACCGTCCATTGTCTGAATATTTTCTTTCTGATGGATTAGCCTTTTCTTCGATCTCCTATAAAAATACATGATAAATCTAATATTGCTAATAGTAGCAATTGCACAAAATTAGGGAAATAAAATAAACGTAGGTAGGAAGGAAGTAGTTAGGTATACTTACATTATTTCCACCAACTTTTGGGCTTTCAGAGCTCTGGTCTTCTTGAGCTTACTGATTTTCTTTATAATTCACCTACACGTACACACAACAACACTGAGCAGTCAAAGTATATTTAGGGCGAGGGTATTATAAAAGTAACTTAGCACTAAAAGCGTCCTTGCGCGATAAAAATAAATATTTATGTACAGGTGATGTACAGCTTATGTACAGTCGGTTTTCTTATATTTTTACAAACTATTTAAACTAAATAAATAAATAAATATAATGCTGGACAATCCACACAGCACCATCTAGCCCCAAAGTAAGCTACTCAAAGCTTGTGTTATGGGTACTAGATAACTAATATATTTTTAATACAATATATACATAGATAGATATATTTTTTTAGTATACATATTAAACACCCAGACCAACGAAACAAATTCCTACAGATCGTGCACAAATTTGTTCCGAGGCGGGAATCGAACCCGCAACCTCCTGCGTCGCAGGCGGACCTTCGCCCACCGCGCCACATGGGTCGTCTAAAGCGTCCATGCGCGCACAACTTAGAACAAATAAAATCAATTATTAAAAACATAAATTCGACGAGTAAGGTGTGCGAGCACTAGGCAGACAAGCACAACCTCCCCGTACAACAGCCAGCGAGGCACTGCCGCCCGTCGCCCGCGCGACTACTTACGCCCACTAATCCTACGGAAAACTAGAAAAATAATATTTACAAGGTGAAAAACCGTCGCATCGCAAAATCGTACGTACCAATTGAAGACAAAGTTCTTGCCGACATTTAGGTGAAAAAAAAAGTACAAAATTCTAAGTCGTTTAGAAGTAGATACAAATTTAAAGTCCGAAACAGCTGAACTTTGTGAATTTTTTTCACAGGGAAAATGAACACGTAGAACATTTTTGTACGTTCCATTTATAGATAAAATGTCAATTAAAGTCATATATTTTTTTCAGCTCATAAAGTTGACTCCTCTATGAGTAGATAGCCTCCAAAAATGACCATTCAGCTACTGTTTGCGCCTTAATAATAGACCCCGTTATTCAACGCAACGCATATTTTGCTCACCCTGAAAACATTCTGTTAACGATGATAACTGACCCATCGCCATCGACAAAAGAACTTGGATTGAGACGCTTATTAAAAGCCAAACAGTTAGCTGAAAAGACACCACGATTGTTTAAAGTACCGAAATTGAATTTCGACGCAAACTCGTACATTGATATGATATCTTGGTCCGAAACAACCCTGACTTACCCCCCTATATTGGCAGACGTGACAAAAGAAGAACTCGAGGCGTGCTTGGAGTCAGACATTGGCTCAGTTCTTCTGAAATTTGAAAGATATCCTTGTCACACTCAATCCGTGGAACGTTGCGTGAAGGCTGTAACTGAAGCGGCTTCAAAAGTATGTGGAAAAAAGAACAGAGAAGGACTTATATATAGGCTACCACCATAAACTCGAGGAAAACTATGCCAAGGATTGAAACAAAACAAGATTTTGTGCCCGAGTAATGTATGTTTTGTATAATACAAGACTACTATGTTTATATTTTTATGTTTATTTATGTTTTTAACTACACGTTTTTGCAATAAAAACCATTATAACTATTTTTGTTTTATTCATAATCTCCGGACTAACTAAGCAGAAAAATGTCATTTTTTTGAAACTTCAGTCACCTTGCGGAACCTGAAGATGATATATAAGAAGGTTTTAATTATGATATTCATTCATTAAAAAGTCATACGCAACTTTCTATTACTAGTGCTTTGTGAATTTACAACATTTTTTTTTCCCATACTAAAACGGCCCACCCTAATGTACATATCTTTTGAGATTGATTTTTACATCGTGGAAATTTGTATTAAAGAAGGATCATCATCAGCAAACAATACAATCTGTAGCTAGAAAATCGGAAAAATTTAGAACCTATAAATAATTCTTCCGACTTGTATTGACATGGATCAACTGAGCTACCTTTAGACTGTTTGCAACCGTCTGCAGTTACCTCAATGGTTTCAATTGTAAATACTAGTTGTAATTTTTCTATTCCTTGCTTGTAATTTTCGTTGTTAATAAAGAAATTGCATTATCAACATAAAAAAATAATAATAGTTATTGCTATTTTCAGTGGATAAGATTTTTAACAGTGGGGCTTATTCACCTGGGGCATATTAGGTATTCCGGACTTTACCGTAATCTCGAATAGTACCGACCTACATCTGGTAGGTAAACGCGTGTGAAGCCACGGGCTAGTGTCATGTTTGTAATTGTATATTAATCTTAAAATTCGCAAATTCACGTCCATTAGTTACCTACATAAATTATCAAATAAATGAATTTAAACTGATATGGATAACAATTTATTTTCTTTACTTAATTCATTATAAAACATGTTATCAATTCGTGCACTCGTGTTCACAAGGTAAACAAGTTATTATTCATTGGTTTAATTGGTTATTTATTTGACTACTTTTTCTTTTATACCATTTTTTTTATCTGTACCTACTTTAATTTATCAATATCTAGCGACCCACCCCGGCTTCGCACGGTTTTATTATACGTATAAACCTTCACTGAGAAAAATAACTTTCGTGATTACGAATAATTTTAAAGGAATTCCAGCAATTTTATCCGTATTCCCAACAAAAACGGACCAAGAGTTCTTACTAAAAATTTGTGCGTAAATCCTAACAATTTATCAATAAACTGGTCACCAAGGAACATCATTACAATAGCACGACAATACAAAGTGCTGTAAACTCTTGTCTTATCGTTACACGTCACAACAAAACGTCGTGACTAACTCTCTGCTCGTGCCTAATAATCATTACTAGAAATGAGTTTCCATCATGATGGGAATGACACAGAGTGCTGCATACTCTTGTGTTGTCATTACGCGTTATAACATTTTGTTATGAACTCTGAATATTCCTAACAGTAATGATGAGAAATCATGAGGGGAATGATAGAAATTGTTGAAGTCATATTAATATATCATTATTTGAATGTCATTGTTGTGGACATCATGTTAATTAGTAGAAATTTCCTAATAATATTTGTGAAACTGACCTACCCTAATTGTTGTTAGTATTGTAAGGATAAGGTGCGACCTCTTTTATCTTGAAACTTTTCGATCCGTCATGTCAAATCTGTATGCTTTACTATATTATTAGTATACGTAGGACCAAAATATTGGAATTCAAATAAAACGGCGCATTGAACTTGGCAAAGGTACTTCATCAATAAAGTACGAAGTTCGAAGCGCGGTAGAACTGTTGGTTGTCTTCGACTTGCAATAGAGTTAATTGCATCAATTATTAATCAACCAACCGAGCTTAGCAAGGAACATGATACTCTCTACCGAGAGGAGCTCAGTGTAACAAAAATCACTGCCACCTTATAGCCGACACCCGTGCGTTCTCGTCAGCGCGATCTAGCCTTCGTCCACTTTTACTAGCGACATCTAGTTAATTTTTATAGGAACTAACCAGATCCCGATCGATACCCAACAAATATAATAAGTACCTAGTTATTCTTGATTTTCCATTTCCAACATGTAAGTTTGGTATGACAGCACGAATGTTTATCATGACAGCACGAAAGTTTGTCATGACAGCACGATAGTTTGTCATGACAGCACGAAAGTTTGTCATGACAGCACGAAAGTTTGTCATGACAGCACGAAAGTTTGTCGTGACAGCACGAAAGTTTATCGTTACAGCATAATATACTATTAAGCTTTCCTAACTGTTTATAGTGATTCTCCTGTTAACCCTACACCTAAAGTTAGAAGGAATTCTTGATTTTGTAACGTGATGAATTTCGATTCTTAGTCTTTAGTCAATACAGTCTTGACAATTAATCATGCGCAGCCTTGGTAATTTAATGATCATCACTACTCATGCAAGTTATAAATTTTAGAAATGTAGTGCTAGTCACTTAATCAGGAAAACAACAGAATAATATGACTTTCACGATAAAACGTCATGCTAGTTCTGATACCTCATTGGTATGTAACTTCACGTTCTAATGATGAGCAATCATGATAGCCAACCAAGTTTTTCATCATATATAAATCTGATGTCACGTAAATCGAACCAGGCTGAACAACATTTTAAAATGCACATGATACTAATTCAGTTGTCTTGATTAGTTATAATTCTTCATGTTTAAATATAATGAAGGACGAGAGTCATTTTTCTCAGTGTTCCTCTCGAATCAATGTGCAAGAGGAAGGTTTATACAGGTCGCTAGTTTATATATGAAAAAACTAGTTGGTATCAATGTATCAAACTACCGTAAACCGAAGCTTCATACAAGATCTATGACCTACCTTGAAGGCCTATTTCACTACATGATATTCAGGGACCCTAACCCTAACTAAGAGTGGTGTAATAAGATTTAGGATCCCTAAGGGACGGACCCGGCAAGCCTTGCTCCCTAATCGCCCTAACTACCGGGCCCTGAATATCTTGTAGTGAAATAAGCCTTAAGTAAGAGCGAGGATTCACTTCAGCTTCATAATAAATAAACATAAATAGACACATAAGATTAAGACGTCAGTGTTTTTGGTGTCTCTACTCTAAGCAGTAAATAATCACCTTCTATTCATCAGTGTTCTAGCAGTATCATGGTGCGTAGAAGAACTGGTTTTTCCTGAAAGTTTCCAGTTTGGAGTCGCTACTTCAGCATTTCAGACTGAGGGCGCTTGGAACGCTAGTGGTTTGTGTATTTTTTTATTTTATTTTTATTATGTATTTATAACATAAATTCAACCAATGAATACAAACAAATTAAAACTAGTATTATTATATATTATACAATTGAACGAATTGAGCTAACTGCCAGACGGTTGCAAACTGTTTAGAGGTAAGTAGGTATGTAGCCCTAGTCCAACTGATCCATGTCAATACCAGTCGGAAGCGTCGTCCCCAAGACACTGGCTGCTTTTATACCATTTAATTAATATCTATCTATACTTATAATAAAACTGTAACAGGTCCAATTCTGTACATTGAAGATATTTTGAAATTTTTTTTTGGAGGGCACTCTATTATCAATACTCAAGCCAAAACTGTAATTTTTTTCATTCATGTCTGTCTGTCTGTCTGTCTGTCTGTCTGTCTGTCTGTCTGTCTGTATCGTAAACGCGCATCACGCCGAAACTACTTGATGGATTTAAATGAAACTCGGCATGATTATAGGTCATACTACGAGGAAGGACATAGGATACTTTTTATCCCGGAATTCAGTAAGGTTCTCATGGGAGAGGGTATGAAAGTAAAATTCCTTTACCGCGCATCACGCCGAAACTGCTGAATGAGTTGGAATGAAACTCGGGACGATTTGAGTTCATAGTACAAGGAAGGACATGGGATACTTTTTATCCCGGAATTCGGTAAGGTTCCCCTGGGAGAGAGGGTGAAAGAAAAATTCTTTAACCACGCATCACGACGGAAGTGAACGAATTCGAATGGAACTCGGGACGATTGGACATGGGATACATTTTATCCCAGAATTTAGTTTGGTTCCCCTGGGCTATACGGGTTTTCAAAAATTTCTCACAGCATCTGAATTGAACTGATAAACGCGAAAGTTTGTAAGTATGAATGGATAGATTGATAGATGGATGGATGTTTGTTACTCTTTCACGCAAAAACTGCTGAACAGAAAGATAGATTATAAGCTGGAATAACACATAAGCTTTATTTTATCCCGAAAATCCCACGGGAAAGGGAATTACGCAAGTAAAATCGCGAGTACTCGAAATACTAATCATGCGCAGACGAAGTCGCGGGCACCAGCTAGTGTCTAATAAAAATATCTATGTAATATTTAATACAGGGTGTTAGTGTGAACAGCGTTCTCCTTGAAACCAGAGGTTCAGCATCATGAGTATATTCCAAAACCGATGAGAAAAGCTTAACACCTATTTTAGTTTCGCAAGATTTTGATATTTCATGTCTTCGCTATCGTACACGATGCCATAGTCACTCTACACACTTTAAGTACCTACCTACGTAAGTACTTATACCCGCGCCTTACTTGGATCGTAACTTCATTACTTGTGTTTTGATAGAACTTTTCCTTCATACATTTCCTTTTTGATAACGCACGTTTACAACTACATACATTTTATTCAGACCGTCCACATGCTAGCGTACGGTCGGCTCGGGCCCGACTCGTCGTAAACATCTGTGCCTAGCGGTTGAAACAACATGTGGTCACGTGTCGCCTGGTCGAAGTACTTGTGTCACGTGTTTGTGAGCAAACGTTAAGTGTTTATAAAAATTTTCTTTAAAAAATGAGTAAAAATAGAATCATTTTTTATCATCCGTTTTGGATTCTACTCATGATGCTGAACCTCTGGTTTCAAGGACAACGGTGTTCACACTAACACCCTGTATATCAGTCATCCAGTACCCATTACACAAGCTCTGCTTAGCTTGGGTCTAAATGACACTGTGTGGATTGTCCAGCATTATATATTTATATCATCAATTGCTGCTCTCAATTCACTCATTTTCACTATCTAACGGTCTACAAAATGTGTATAATTTCAGAATTTTACGCCCTGCTGAGCAAAGCAAGGGTCTGTTTTGTTTTGCATAATTATCGTCTTTTGAATGTAGGTACCTACGTTATTTTATTAATTAAATGTTTTTTCTCTGTTATAATATACTAGCTACCGACCCCGGCTTCAAACAGTTTTATTATACGTATAAACCTTCCACTTGAATCGCTCTATATATTTTTAAAAACTGCATCAAAATCCGTTGCGTAGTTTTAAAGATTTAAGCATAGTACATAGGGACAGAGAAAGCGACTTTGTTTTATACTATTTAGTTCCTCCCAAAAGTAACTTTAAAATACAAGCAATATAAAACTTACCCCGGGCCCCGGTGTAGATTATATAAGATATAAGATATAAGATTTTTAAATTGCTATTTATTTCCATCCTTGAATCTTTAACCACGGCTTTTAGGGTTCCCAAAGGGTAAAACCTATTCCTGAGGCGGGAATCGAACCCGCAACGTCTTGCGTCGTAGGCGAACCTTATCTCGCAGGGCCATAGAGTTTGTCAATTAAAACTAACTTATATTTAATAGGAAAAAGTGAAAGTATATGGGACCGGTACTTACACAATCGCCCAGAAAGAGACAACGGCGACGTGGCCTGCGACTCTTACCACCAGTGGAAGAGAGATGTCGAGATGGTTGAGGAGTTGGGCGTGGACTTCTACAGGTACCACATAATTTGTATGTATAATATTGATATGATAAAACACATAACTATATGCTACTCTCGATTATGCGCACGCGCACTAGCAGTGCCGGATTTATATTTTTTATGAGCGTAGGCCACTTTTTTCCGCCGACCTATGTACAGAGCCGTTCATTATTAGCCACCCCCCCCCCCTAGGCATACAAGGGTTCGAATCCTGCAATTGGCAATAAAAACCATAAGGAACCCAAAAATGAAATAACAGCAATAAAAATTGCAAAATCGCTCCAATTCAAACCAGAGAACGTGGGTGACTTTTATCGTCTGCAATCGAGTGACCGTCCTCTGAAATCTGCCGCCCCCCTAGGACGCTGCGAGGCCGCGGCCTATACGGCCTATTTACAAATCCAGGACTGCGCACTAGGTATACATATACCTAAGACTTAATAAGAATCGTATTATCTTACTTCTTATCTTACTATCTTACTTTTTACTACAATAAATGGGAAAGTCTGTGTGAATGTTTGTTATAAGTAATCTTTGTAGCTACTAAAGTTATTTTAATGATATTTGGTATGTAGATAGTTTAGGACCTAAAATAGGACATAGGCTATTAAAAATTAAAATTTTAAGCTCTGGGGGGTTAAATAGGGTGGTAAAGTTTGTATGAAGTATGAAAAATACTTTTTCCTTGGTTCGATTCACTCAAAACTCGGTATAAATAACTATGGATTGAATAATTAAAAATGTTTTTTTTTTTACACAATAACCCCTAGCGGGTGTGCAATAAATTTCTGAAATTTGTACGAAAAAAAACTCTGGTTCACGGGCGAAGCCGCGGGGCGCATCTAGTTATATAAATTTTTCATATGTTATCGAGAAGAAATATCTTTCAGCAATAAAGTCAGCTTGTGGTACTGTTTCCAACATAAAATTTTGAAATTCAATTAAATTATGGTTTTGTAAATAGGTAGATTAATTTTTATTATTATGTGTTATCTTTCGTACACATGTTTTTGGCAAATAAATATCTTTATCTTATCTTTATCAACAGTTTATTCGAATAGTACCTATTTCATGCAAGCTATTGGTATTTTTCTCACAGACTGCATACTGTGACTCGCAAAAATTAGCTTACGCAAGGACTAAAATATTGGATAAGGATAAAAATATTGCCCAGCTATAGCTGCATTGAGCATTATTGAAGGTAACAGTCACCTTAAGAGCTGATTATTGACTGATTTGCAGAGTCTGTGTTACCTATTATACAGCAAATTTGCTGATCAGCAGAATCTGTGTAACCTATTATACAGTACAAAGTACAGACCAGACTCTTTTTAAAGCTTGTATGGAGTTGTGAGTTCACAAGTTGCAAAATTGTGAATAATTTTACGATCTAGCCCAAACAACATGATGGAAGTGTTTGTCATTGAAATAAGTATTTGTTATCGGTACCTGAATAAAATTTTTAGTTTTTTTTTCTATACCTACGCGTGAAATTCGAATGGGAAAGCAAGTTTATCGTCTATTATCATATGATTATAGATGAAAATTTTCATGCGCTCTCAAAATAACCCTGTTTTCATATAAATTATAGTATAAAATTGACTGATGATAATATATAATAAAAAACAGAAATCAATGTAATTTGACAAAAAGCTGTTTAATTATAAACCACAGATTTTCTATTCAAATCCACTTATTATTTTCGTTGGCTAGACAAAGATTTACGAGAAAAAAATTCTTAATAATATGTTAATATTTATAGGTTAGAACCAAAAAATGGCTGACAAGCAAAGTGCACTGTATTAATCACAATTAAAAGTTATGGGCAGTTTAAGTATCCACTCATGGTACTATATCAGTAATGAGCTGACACGAGTAGTTTTTGTGTGAAACAAGACAGCCAGAGATTCCTGAATAGCTTAATAGTGGGTAACATGTACACTAAACTCTGACGAAATAGTAGGGATCCGTAGGTCGCAAAAAAAATCAGCTTGTACCTAACCTTTTATGTAAGCAATTTGGTTACCTATAACCCCTTGTTCATGAGATGACTCTTGAACATTTATATTATTATATTAAATATCACAAATAATATTGATGCCGGCAATTACTATATGACGCGCTGAAAAAAACAGTCTTCAAGATCTTATTTAACTGCATTAGTAGTAAAATTGCTGACGCAAGTACAAGTATTCAGCTCTAACCAGGATCATGGGTTACATGTGATCTATTTTGTAGCAGTTTGCACCTGTTGAACCTACATTATTCTTTGACACTTGTATCTTGTATTTCGACCATATACATATATCATCTTATTAATTATCACAAAGTGTAGACCTTCACCGTACATTATTATTTTCAGGTTTTCAATCCCCTGGCCCAGGATCCTGCCCAAAGGCCTCTCGGGCCCTGTGAACACGGAGGCCGCTCACCACTACAGCGACCTCATCGACGCTCTGCTACAGAAGGACATACAGCCAGTCGTTACTCTGTACCACTGGGACCTACCGCAGAAGCTGCAGGATCTTGGTAAGATCTAACAAGAATGAACAAACAAGAAAATATAACTACATAGTATTATCGAAACAGATTTACCTACATTATCATAACGTATATAATACCTATGTCTGGCACCAGACAGTATCTTATGAACCTTGATAGTAAGACGGTACAGTTGAAATGCTGTTCACTCACAGACGTATTTCAGTTGCCGCTATAACAACAAATAATAAAATAAATATAAAATAAATACTTACTCTCATAAAACAGACATGCTTTTTCCGTTTTATAAAAGTACGGAACCCATCGTGCGCATGTCGACTTGCACTTGTCCGTTTTTTTATTCCAGGTGGTTGGACTAATCCGATGATAGCCGACTGGTTCGCCGACTACGCCCGAACAGTCTTCGCCCTTTACGCAGACCGCGTGAAGACCTGGATCACCCTGAACGAACCAGCTGTGTTCTGCCAAGTGTCCTACCAGCAAGGAACCATGGCTCCAGGAGTACTCAACCCTGATGTCGGCAGTATGCTGTGCACCAAGCATGCTTTGCTGGCCCATGCTAAAGCTTGGAGAGTGTACGATGAGGAATTCAGATCTAAATATCACGGTAAGTTATAAGAAACACGGCTCGGAGAGTGGTCATGCTTGATGTCGGCAGTATGCTGTGCACCAAGCATGCTTTACTGGCCCATGCTAAGGCTTGGAGAGTATACGATGAGGAGTTCAGGTCTAAATATCACAGTAAGTGATGAGAAACATAGCTCTGGGATACTCAACCCTGATGTTGGCAGTATGCTGTGCTCCAAGCATGCTTTGCTGGCCAATAAGGTTAAATAAGGTTGTGGTTACATCCTCTGCATATTTTATACAAGAAGCGTTAGAGCTGTTAATTTCTCGTGTCTCATTTAAATTTGATAAAGATCTGGGGCCAAATTCCACTAATGTCAAAACAAAGGTCTCAATAGTGCCATTCAATCAAGATGATTAAAATGACGTTCGTGCATTGTGATAGTAGAACTGACATTTTGACACGTTACTATTTAAAAGGTGAAGCGCTTTATTTAGTGGAATTCGGGCCCTGACCAGTGGTTTTTGAGTTATCTATACTTATAATAAAACTGTAACAGGTCCAAATCTGTACATTGAAGATATTTTGAAAATTTTTTTTGGAGGGCACTCTAATATCGATACTCAAGTCAAAACTGTAATTTTTTTCATTCATGTCTGTCTGTCTGTCTGTCTGTCTGTCTGTATCGTAAACGCGCATCACGCCGAAACTACTTGATGGATTGAAATGAAACTCGGCATGATTATAGGTCATACTACGAGGAAGGACATAGGATACTTTTTATCCCGGAATTCAGTAAGGTTCCCATGGGAGAGGGTATGAAAGTAAAAATCCTTTACCGCGCATCACGCCGAAACTGCTGAATGACTTGGAATGAAACTTGGAACGATTTGAGTTCATACTACAAGGAAGGACATGGTATACTTTTTATCCCGGAATTCGGTAAG
This sequence comes from Eupithecia centaureata, assembly GCA_944547425.1. Lineage (NCBI taxonomy): Eukaryota > Metazoa > Arthropoda > Insecta > Lepidoptera > Geometridae > Eupithecia > Eupithecia centaureata. The sequence continues at coordinate 2,214,516 of OX155698.1, forward strand.
GTTCCCCTGGGAGAGAGGGTGAAAGAAAAATTCTTTAACCACGCATCACGAGGGAAGTGAATGAATTCGAATGGAACTCGGGACGATTGGACATGGGATACATTTTATCCCGGAATTCAGTTTGGTTCCCCTGAGCTATACGGGTTTTCAAAATTTCTCACAGCATTTGAACGACGCGCGCGCGTCGTTCAGATGATGTGAGAAATTTTTGAAAACCCGTATAGCCCACCCAGGGGAACCAAACTGAATTGAACTGATAAACGCGTAAGTTTGTAAGTATGAATGGATAGATGGATGGACGTTTGTTACTCTTTCACGCAAAAACTGCTGAACGGATCTGGATGAAATTTGGCACAGAGATAGATTATAAGCTGGAATAACACATAGGGTTTATTTTATCCCGAAAATCCCACGAGAAAGGAATTACGCAAGTAAAATAGCGAGTACTCGAAATACTAATCATGCGCAGACGAAGTCGCGGGCACCAGCTAGTCCTTAATAATGTAGCTTTTGTAGAACACATAAAATTATTTTATCCCATGAATCAGTTCCCATGGCAAAATAACCACCAAATATTTGTAAAATAAACACGAGCGAATTTACAGGAACTAATCTGTCATAAATTCCAGGAACATGTAAGTTCAGAAATTATTTCCAGGTAGAGTGGCGCTGACCAACTTCGCAATATGGTTCCAACCAGCCACTGATGAAGATAAGGATATAGCAGAGTTGGCACAACAGTATCTTGTAAGTTCCATTGAAAAAGTAGGTACTAGTGCGAAATCTAACACTTACCTATACCTGACGTGACGACCGATACCTACCTATTATGTAGAAATCTAAATTCACTGTACTACATTCAGAGTTTCGATTAGGTTCGACACTTTTCACACACTTCAAACACTTTTCGTCTTTACCGAAGTTAATAGGCTGAATTTGTAACATTTAACGTGATCAAGGTTGTCTGGTAGAGATCGCTCTTAAGCGATAAGACCGCCAATTTTGACTTAGTCTAAGTTATTTTATCGTGAATTGTTATTTTTATTTAAGTGTGCAATAAATATTTTTTTATCTTTCCAGCCCTATTTACTCCTGACGTCAGGTGAAATTATTTTTTAACCTTACGCGATCAGAACACTTTATTATAAACTAGCGACCCGCCCCGGCTTTGCACGGTTTTATTATACGTATAAACCTTCCCCTTGAATCACTCTATCTATTAAAAAAACCGCATCGAAATCCGTTGCGTCATTTTAAAGATTTATGCGTTCAAAGGGACATAGCGAAATAGGGACATAAGGACAGAGAAAGCGACTTTGTTTTATACTATGTAGTGATATCCAAGGTTATTATTACCTACTCATTATTATTATTTAATCGGTAAATGAACGCGATAAATACCCGTGGATATTTATGAGGTTAAATTCTGTCTCCTACATTAGTAGAATAATCTGCATCTCTCTTTCAGATAGGAGTGTATTCCCATCCGATCTACTCAGCCGAGGGCGGTTGGCCGCCGGCTGTTGAGAAGCAGTTCCAACAGTACAGCGAGAAGTCAGGATACCCAAGATCTGTCCTACCTAAGCTATCGAAGAACGAAATAGAGTTAATTAAAGGTAATTTTTAAATAACTATGTAGTGTATTGTAAGTCATATAATATGTCATAGTACATAACACAAGGTCTGCTTAGCGTGGGGCTAGATGATGCTGTGTGGACTGTCCGGAAGGAATTATTATTATTATTTTTAGCATGTTTTTCACTTGCTCTTCACTTTAAAACTTATTATAAATTTATAATGAGTCCTCTTGCCTAAAAAGTGTGCTAAAATAGCGTTCCTGCGTAATTTTGTGGGTGTAAAGTAAGAGTTTATTTTCAAGGCATTAAATTTTTTATTTTATTTTAGTGGATATACTTACTAATTGTAATTTGTCGTTTTTTATTGTTTTAATTTTATATTTTAGAAGTACTACTAGTAAAGGTATTTTATATTTAATTTTTACTAGTTGCTAGGTATTAAGTATATTATTTAATAATTATTTAACTACTTTAAGTAGTTTAAAATTTTACATAAGTGCCTATTTTGTAAGCCTAAAGAAACATTATTATTTTTTAATTCCATTATCCGTTCTTCTTCCAGGAACCTATGACTTCTTCGGTCTGAACCACTACACGAGCCGCGTGGTGCGGCGAGCCCTGGAGAGCGAGGTCCTGGAGCCGTTCCCGGTGGATGCACCGCATCTGGGAGCCAAGCTCAGCACCGACCCGGCGTGGGAAACCACTGGCTTCTACTTTTATCCTGTACGTTAACTATTATATTCATGTACTTTTTTTGTTTTGCAACCTCTTTGTTTAGAAAAAGTAGACAAACCTACAATTTTAAACTCACATGAGATTTTTTCTTATAAAGGTCCTCTTCGCTGACTGAAGCTAGACTGACATCAAGAGGCTTGCGTTAACGTTTGTTGTCCTGTTATCTATTTTAAAAAGCATTTAACACGTACAATTAATTAGATACTTATTTAGTGTTTATTTATTTGATAAAAGGTCCATTAACCACATACGTATGATACTATTATATGATACGATAGCTGAAAATTGATGAAAGTAGCCTGTTTTATTCCAGACCTAGGACTGCCTACGTCTACTCAAAATTTAAACCTGAATAAGTACTTACGATATCACTTATCAACATCATTACATGTTTGTTATTAGGGTTCCGTACCCAAAGGGTGAAACAGTTTTTTGCCGATTTTATAGATAATGGTACGAAACCTTTCGTGTGCGATTTCGACTCGCACTTGGTTTTATTATTTTCACCCTGAAGCGATGATACATGATAGATACCTATCCAAAACTAATAGGTACGGTAGGTACCTACACAACAAAGAAAAACAGAACAAAAAAAAGACTAACATAAAAACATAAGGATATAAATTATGTATGTTTCTAGAAACACGCAGAAGGTCTTAGAAAGCAGCTGAGCTGGCTGAGGAACGAGTACGGAGCCCTGAGCTTCCAGATCATAGAGAACGGGGCCGGCGACGCCGCGGGGCTGCACGACAGGAGCAGGGTCCTGTTCCTCAGGGACTATCTCAAGCAGGTATTTATAGTTATTTATTTTTTATTTATGTTTTACAAATAAGAACTTAGTTTATTTTATTTTGATATATCTTATCTAAAACCGTGATTCGTTTTGTCTGAAAGCCTCTTAGGCTGTGTCCCCAGTAGGCAAACTGAGCGGCCGACTGAGTGAGCCGCATGTGGCGAACAGCTACAAACTCAGATCAGTTTGCGTGCGTATCGCAAGCACTGGAACCTGCGAGTCGACCGCTAACTGAGACAGTCGGCGCACGTAACGCTGCAAACTGCGTACAGTGAGCGCAAACTAGCAAACTGTGGACACTCAATTTAAAATATTAGGTCCTTACATATGAAATTGGCGTTTTGTATGGGAGGAACAAAAAGTCGAATATTTTTTAATATAATATATTTAATTAATCAAAGTATGAACCATTATTTTCTATGCACTTTTGCCATCTTATAGGTAGTTCATTGATCCCTTTACTAAAAAAACCAGTCGGACGGGAATCAATAAAATCTTTGAAGGCGATTTGGACTGCCCCATCGGAGTTGAATTTTTTCCCTTGCAAGAAGTTATCCAAATTTCGAAAAAAATGGTAATCTGTTGGAGCAAGGTCCGGGGAGTACGGAGGATGTCTTAGACTTTCCAATTGAAGCTCTTCTAATTTAGTAGTCGACGCGCGTTTGCCGGTTTGCTTCAGTCAATTCGTGAGGTACCCACCTTTCAAGCTTTTTAATCTTCCCAATTTGCTTCAAGTGAATTAAAACAGTTTTATCACTAACACCGCAGCCTGCAGCTAACTCGGACGTGGTTTGCGATGGATCCGCTTCCACAATAGCCTTCAACTCTTCATTATCAACTTGAGTCTCAGGCCGTCCACGGGGCTTGTTCTGCAAGTCGAAATTTCCAGAACGAAAACGTTGGAACCAAAAACGAACTGTGTTTTCTTTTGCAACACGACCGCCATACACATCATTCACCCTTCGAGTTGTTTCCGCAGCACTAGTGCCACGGCGGAACTCGTACTCGTAAATAATGCGATATTTTAAGTTTTCCATTTTGTAAAATGAGTGACGCAAACAGAAAAAAACAGAAGAAAATAAACAAATGAATGACGATCATCGAAGCACAAATACATGAGTCTATAGCTGTACAAATTTGAATTTGGAATTCCTTACCAAAGAGGAGAAATTTGTGATTAAAGTGGCCAGTACGAAAAACGCCAATTTCATATGTAAGGACCTAATATATGGAAGGGCGTACTGAACTGATACGCCGCAAACTCAGTCGGCTGCTCACAGTTTGCCTACTGGGGACACAGCCTTAGTCTTAGAGCAGTATTTACCAACAGTATCTAAGCAGAAGCAGCGTCATCGATTTAGCACTTAGATAATTATTTAATAGGTACGAATGGAACTTGTTTACCTACGTGAGTGATATTATATTTATTAATTTGACTGTACCTTGGTAAACGTTTATATAAGATAGGCCTAACATTTCCCGCCATATAAATAAGTATTGGCTTTGACTTTCTGTAAAAAAGTACTAGCCAATCAGTAACCTCGTCCAAAGAGGAGTTGGCCAATCCGGTGTCTTCCCGCCACCGGCCGCTACGTCAGATGTGCGCTTGGAGCGCCGACATCTTTTTTCTTCATTGGCGTTTAGTTTCCCGCCGAGTACAGACGTGCTACCAAATACGCAGCACGCTTTTAAAGAAATATTCCAGAAAATATTTCAAAGTGCATACAAGGATTATTGCAAAATGCACATAGTATTCTAAAGGTTTGGTGTAAAATAGCATTACTGCGTAAGTACATTTTTCTTTGTCTACACCACTACATACCCACATTTTTTCAATAAAATGGTAATTTGCGAAATAAGTTTCGTAATTTGTTTTTGGACTAATGAGTCCATTCTATTTATATTTTGTTGGAGACTCACGAGTCGCACACATGTCGCATGTTTAGTACGAAAGCATACGCCTTTTTACTACCTTGCACTAAGACCGTGACATTTTTCTTATTATTTGTGCTCGAAAGCACGTGGTTATATTTGTTTTAATGACAAAAGCCGAAGCTTTTTACAACTACCTGGCATCCCATGTGCCAGTCTCATTCAGAGGGTACAAAATGCGTGCGCTCGCTTTTGTTTTAAAATTCCCCCCCGAGCTCACGTCACCCCCTTCCTAAATCAAAACTATATACTCCGAATGAAAGCTCGTCAGAAGCTCCACCTCGCCTGCTTACTTTTTGGCGTGATAAAGTACCGTACGCCTGGGTATTTATACGAGAGACTCAGTTGGATGTCCCAGACAAGATCTTTGCGCAAATGCTCTAAACAGCTGTCGACACACCGACATCACTCGGCTGCTTTTAGAGGCAGTTTCCGGTACGCTGCAGCAAAGTGCTGGAACAACATCCCACCGCCCATACGAGACCTTCAGTGTTTCGCAAATTTTAAGGTAAAACTTAAAAGGTTCATTTTAGATCACCAACAAAACACTGAAGATCTTCGAAACGAAATTTCAATTCTGTAGTCTGTATGTTATGTAAGTGCTCTACCTAACACTGGCATCTCCCCTTAAAAACGTTAATATTGATAATCAAGGTATTATTTGTTTATATTGGTTTCTTACGCCTGCCTAGTTTGTTTAAACCAGTTTTTGTTGTACCTACATATTTTTGTTAATTTGTAACTCTGTTATGTGTAATTTATTTGTTATTCTATCTTTATTTTTTAGTCTTAACTCAACTGGACTTTACTCTTTTTTGTACTTTTTTGTTGTGTTCCGTACGTGACGTGTCGCATTGGTTCCGACGGAAGATCAGCGTTATGGTAGCTATAATCTATAAATATCACAACACATGCTGAGTCGGACGCCTTTTTGTAGCTTTTAAGTAGTATATAAGTGGGTAATTAGTATATATGGTGTTGGTTATTTTATAAATTTTAATATTTTGTATATTGTATATAATGCTACAAATAAAGAATATCTTATCTTATCTTATCTTATCTTATCAGTGACATAATTTTGCTTCTATTACTCCTAAGTAAGATATTAACGGTTTTTCCGTTCGATTCGTTCGAATTTATTTTGAGATTATGTGTTGCTATGTGCTAAAATACTTATTTTTCTAGCAAGGATGTACACAATATAATATGCAAAATTCTGACCGATGTCGTGAAAACGAGACTTGAAAGACAACTGGAGAAGGAGGTCAATATTGGATGGTAATGGAAATAACATCGTGAGTACTTTAAAATATCGTTGTTTTGGTTATTCTAGGCCACGCAGCCACGTGGGCAACGCGTACGATGTACGATACGTTTGGTTGTCACCTGCCCGTAATTTATACGCGAATATACAAAATATGATATGTTGAGTGTATCTGCACACTTGTGCAAATAACACGTGGCCTACACGCAATGTCGTCGGGTGGTTTAATCTACTAGGTTGTCTAACCTATTCACTGCCTAACCTTTGCACAGAGCAGGTGGTTTTGCAAGGGCACTGAGTGTTAATCTAGGTTGGCAAGAAAGTAACTTTTTTTTCAGGAGCGGGTAGATACATATTTCATTGCCTATTGTTTTTGTACGAAACAGAAGTGTAGAAAATGCAAATATAAACATGTTTCTTAAGTCCACGATTGACAAGATACATTTCAAGGATAAATACTGATATGTTCTATGTTCCTATTCTTCAATATGAGCTGAGTACCTTGATTTTTAAGCAAAACACCTCGTGCATTCTTGCAAGAATAAAAAACCCCGCAGGGTTGTTTTAACGCCCTCGCAGGGCTACAATGGCTGGCGCATTGTCATCTCCTTGTAAGTATATAAAGCCTCGCAGGGTTCATAACGCACCCTCGCAGGGCTGCGATGACATAAATAAAATTCGGGCGCACCGAATATTTTCAGTTTTAGATTATCTTGGACAAGGAATAAAACCCTCGCAGGGTTGTTTTAACGCCCTCGCAGGACTACAACGGCTGGCGCATTGTCATCTTGCAAATATATAATAAAACCCTCGCAGGGTTCATAACGCACCCTCGCAGGGCTGCGATGACATAAATAAAATTCGGGCGCACCGAATATTTTTCAATTTTAGATTATCTTGGATAAGGAATAAAAACCCTCGCAGGGTTGTTTAAACGCCCTCGCAGGGCTACAATGGCTGGCGCATTGTCATCTCCTTGCAAGTAAATATATAATAAAACCCTCGCAGGGTTCATAACGCACCCTCGCAGGGCTGCGATGACATAAATAAAATTCGGGCGCACCGAATATTTTTCAGCTTTAGATTATCTTGGACAAGAAATAAAAACCCTCGCAGTGCTGTTTTAACGCCCTCGCAGGGCTACAATGGCTGGCTAAAACCCTCGCAGGGTTTATTACGCTCCCTCGCACGGCTGCGATGATATTTAAAATTCGGGCGAACCGAATATTTTTCAGCTTTAAATTGTCTTGGACGCGATTAGCATTATTCTCGAATGAAGAGTCTTATTCAACATAAATATGTGTTTACATAAGCTTCAGAAAGGGTTGCTTGTTTGGATAAAGGAATTCATCGTGGTGGTGTACCTCCACCAGCGATGAATTCCAGGGTATCGCGTACCTACTCACAACAACTTCCAGGAAGGCTAACTATAAAAGCATCGTGGTGCACCTCCAACAGTGATGAAAATAAAAAGTCCAGGGTACCGCGTACCTATTGACTAGAACTTCCAGGAAGGTTAACTATTATTAAATAGAAGCATCAAAATAAAAAGTGCAGGGTATCGCGTACCTATTGACAAATGTCTTACCAATATCTATGTATGTATGTATATGATTCGTGTATTGCATACCTATCAACAAAAGATTTGGGAGGTTCGAAACCTATATAGACGGAGTTTCTGTTGTTGTTAGATTAACATTCAGAAGGAGCTGTTTAGCTGAAGGAATAATAAAATCTTCTGATAAACCGTACTTGTGACAAAAGTTATATAAGAATATCGTAAGAAACTAGGGCTGATAAGCGTGATGGGTTGATAAATTTATCGATTGGCTGATATTTTTATAGGCAAATTATAAATTGCGTATAGCAGCTAGTTGAGGTGTCATTGTGAATTAAGGGCAAGCCGAAGCCCTCGAGCTGAATTACATTCTACATAGAGTTACTATTTTTCACACTGTATGATATGTGAACGGTAGCAGATATAAGAACCCTTTGGATTCATGAGATCGCAGGAAAGACTCTAAGGTTAACACACATATAAGTGATTAAGTCTACTTACAAAACTTCTCATTGACGAGACAAGTTCTTTAAAATGATTAACAATTGTAGGGTGGGTACCACGAATAATTATGGAAATGAATTATAAGATAAATGCTGCCCACCCGCATTAAAAATTTAGCGCCTGTTATTAGAATAGGGATATGAAATCCCTCATTCCATCACGAATTTGAATGTTGCGTGCGTGAGATAGTTGTTAGTATAAATAAGATAGCGTCTACCAAAAACACAATATCTTGCACAAAGTTGCCTTCAGTATCAAGATACTGTCTATCAGTGGATATGTCCACGCAAATGTATCGGTCTAGCTCACTCACTGGCCTGACCATTTTAAGAGTACATTGTCTAAAAGACTACTTGTCAGACAAAAAGAAGGAGATTTGGTGAAAGTACTGGCGTTGCGGCACTATGTCATATAGCTACCTGTATAGGCTCTGAATTGTACTCAACCCATGTTCGGATTTATGATTGTGGGAACGATAAGGGTGTGAACGATAAGAAACATTCCCGTGTCTATTTACAACTACCCTCTTCATACTTTTTAGAACCGGTGGCATTTCTTGGTTATCTGTATAAAGGTGTGTACGGTAATGAACGTTCACGCGTTTATTTACAACTACCCTCATCATACTTTTTATCATAAGTGGCTTTTCTTTTAACTGCTTTGTATGATAAATTGTTGAATGTGTTCTCAACTGTATACTAGTACATTTTTAGAATTAATTTTTGGATCTGTCATCATCATCATCATTCTTAGAAATGACCGTGAGCAATTGAGGGTTTGCGCACTATAGTAATAAAAACCTTGGAAAGTCGTCAATGTCTTCTTTTTGATCGTCAGTAAAGGACAGCCACTGTCCTTGACGTAAAGAACTGTTTATATTTTATATAGTGTTACACTATTCTTTACAAGTAAGCGATCATTGTCAGCTTCTAAACTCTAGCACTCTGTGATACTTAATAAGAATAAAAGTGCATCTATATTATCGCTTCTTAAGCGATGACGTCAGATTTTCAGTAATTTGTCGTGAGATGTTTCAACATAACTACTAGTTAAGCGGAAAATGGTTCTTGTTTATTATTTTATAAACATTGTAGTACATACAACAGACACTACTGCATCTCAAATGAAGAGCTTGTTTTCGAGGTACATTGACAATGGGTGAGGTATTCATGCACAAGTATAATACCTACAGTGTTACAATTATCGTTGGTTCTCGAAGTAAACTTGGTTTCACTGTCACAAGCTGCTTAGTAATCTAGGGTTTGCTAGTAACCATTATTGGTAGGAGTGTGTCGTCGACTACTTTTCAGTCGACGAAACGAGACCGTTTATCGTCAACGATAAACTAGTTTATAAAACAGTCTAATTTTCGACTAGTTTATGCCGTTGTTCGTTTAGGACATGAACGATCGTTGAACGTTGATTCACTGATTGATTGGTAAACAACGACTAGAATAAACTGTTTATGATATCTTACTTCTTTCTTACTATTATAATAAATTGGAAAGTCTGTGAATGTTTGATATAAGTAATCTCCGTAACTACTTGAGTTTTTTAAATGAAATTTGGTATGTAGATAGTTTAGGATCTAGAATAACACAGGATATTAAAATTTCTTTTCACGTAAATTTGCGTAAACTTTGACCTGTGCGCATCCCAAACTAGACTAATAAAAAATAATGTAAGTACCTAAACAAACATTCAAAAACCTGCTTGCCTAATAATCTTACTATTACCTATAATAAATGGGAAAGTCTGTCTCAATGTTTGTTATAGGTAATCTCCGTAACTACTTAAATTATTAAGATGTAATTTGGTACGTACGTAGATACTTAGTTGAGGACCAAGAATAGGACATAGGCTATTAAAATTTGGAAATTTTAATCTCTGAAGGGGTTAAATGGGGTAGTAAAGTTTGTATGAAAAATTATTTTTCCTTGGTTTGATTTACTCAAAACTCTAAATAAAATATGAAATAAATAATTAAACACGTGTTTTTTATTTTTTTTGAATAACTCCTAGGAGTTGTATAATAAATTTCAGAAATTTGTATGGAAAAAACTCTGGTTCGCGGGCGAAACCGCGGGGCGCATCTAGTACAATAACATATTGTCATGCATTGAAATAGAGTTTATTTTTACACAACACCGCCGACACCCGCCGCCATTACATCTCCGCCTGAGTCGAGTGCATGGCGAAAGAGAGATAGTCATATTAGGTTGTGCAAGTGTGAAGAGAACGGAATGCTTGATAGACGAATAGACAATGGCTAGCTAAACTGTTTCGGCAACGCTCGACCGTCGACTGCGCGATGCAAATGTCGTTCACGAGTAAACTAGTTTATGCGTGGACTGTGAACTAGTTTATCAGTCGACGGCAACAAAACAGTCTAAATAAACTGTTCGTTCATTCAACGACCACCCCTAATTATTGGTCTTAATTTTATTGATGTCTCAATAGACCTCTCTATATTAAGTACCTATATGCTCTAGGGTGAGAATTTGTAAATCTATTCGGTATGATTTTCGAATAACATTAGAAGGATACTCAGTGCGTATTTAAGAGCAAAACAAGTACCTATAAGGGAAAAAGAAATAGATATACCTGTATTTTTAGCTATGTGTATCGGATCTAAGATTTCTTACGCTTCTACAGTGGAAATGTACACAAGTCTTATCGCAAAACTTGTAATGTAGTCCAAACATTGTGGGGAGGAATAACCAGTTATTCAAATGTTTTATAAGAACTTCCCATAACTGGACATTTTAGATGAACATTGTCCAGAAAATTAATGAGTTAAATACCTAGTAACTACCTACTCGCATTTTGGAGCAGATATTTTAGTTTTCAGTTGTGCAATAATTTATTGTCACCGAAGGTCGTACACATTGCAAAAGTTGCAAAAACTGTTTCTAAAAGAAGTTAAGCTGCTGAAGTATTATGTTATACAGTTAGGTATACTGATACAATACGAACATATTTAGCAATTTATTGTTATAAGTTTATCAGTCATCAGTACCCAATCACTCAGAACATAATATTCATGCTGAGCTGGGCGGCCCTATTGTATGATACTGTGTGGGGTTTTGTTCAGAATTATTTATTTATTATACTAGGATCGGTGGCACATTCTATCATCATCATGATAGAGTGCGATAAATTTGTTTAAAAATGGTATCTCTATGATATTGATTTCAGAACCAGTCGAAACAAGACATAAATGTCTTTTAATCATTTAAGCCATCTGTTTATATAAGGCTATTTTAATTGTGTTTTGGACCATACTTTTTGCAGTTTTGAATGTCACAATGACTAATTTGCATTCAAAGCGAGGTGGCTTACGATTATAACATTATTTAAAAAATAGTAAGTTCACATTGGCGTTGAGTGTCTTCACCACCACCAGGCGATAACAAACACGTCTCAGTTATATAAACGTTTACCAAGGTACAGTCAAATTAATAGAAGCGTTTTACATAAAATAAAACGCATATTAATTTACTTACCTTGGTAAACGTTTACATTTTAAATTCTGCCTGGTGATATTCGACGCAATGAAGAAAAAAGATGTCGCCTCTACAAGCGTACATCTGACGTAGCGGCCGGTGGCGGGAAGACACCGGATTGGCCAACTCCTCTTTGGACGAGGTTACTGATTGGCTAGTACTTTTTTACAGAAAGTCAAAGCCAATACTTATTTATATGGCGGGAAATGTTAGGCCTATCTCAGTTATATAAACGTTTACCAAGGTAAGTAAATTAATATGCGTTTTATTTTATGTAAAACGCTTCTATTAAAGCGATTTCTTCATGCAACCAAAACTCAGGAAAGCAGTGCAGATACGTGAAGCATTACTCAATGATGCCTATATGTTCCAGCCTCCGAAGTGCCCACATTCCCAGTAGCGGCTCACCTGCTAGCCCCCCTCCTGGAGCTGACGGGTGAGGCGCGCGCGCTGGAGGCGCTGGCGCAGCGGCGGCGTCGCGGGGCGCAGGCGCGCGGCTGGAGGGAGCGGGCGGCGAGGGAGATGGACATCATACTAGATGATGATGGGTATGCTTGTACTACTAGTTACTTACATCTGTAGCGGCTCACCTGCTAGCCCCCCTCCTGGAGCTGACGGGTGAGGCGCGCGCGCTGGAGGCGCTGGCGCAGCGGCGGCGGCGCGGGGCGCAGGCGCGCGGCTGGAGGGAGCGGGCGGCGAGGGAGATGGACATCATACTAGATGATGATGGGTATGCTTGTACTACTAGTTACTTACATCTGTAGCGGCTCACCTGCTAGCCCCCCTCCTGGAGCTGACGGGTGAGGCGCGCGCGCTGGAGGCGCTGGCGCAGCGGCGGCGGCGCGGGGCGCAGGCGCGCGGCTGGAGGGAGCGGGCGGCGAGGGAGATGGACATCATACTAGATGATGATGGGTATGCTTGTACTACTAGTTACTTACATCTGTAGCGGCTCACCTGCTAGCCCCCCTCCTGGAGCTGACGGGTGAGGCGCGCGCGCTGGAGGCGCTGGCGCAGCGGCGGCGGCGCGGGGCGCAGGCGCGCGGCTGGAGGGAGCGGGCGGCGAGGGAGATGGACATCATACTAGATGATGATGGGTATGCTTGTACTACTAGTTACTTACATCTGTAGCGGCTCACCTGCTAGCCCCCCTCCTGGAGCCTGGCCCCTGTCTAGAGCTTACCATGGGCGTATATAGAAGGGGGTAGGGAGGGGGCGTGGTGGACTGTATTTCTTAAAAACATTTTTTATTACCAGAGAAAAACAGCCGGGACATACGTATGCAGATAAATAAATTAAAAGCCCGAAGCTAAGCAGAGCTTGTGTTATGGATACTGTGACTGATATACTTAACACATTACACAGATAGATATTTTCTATTATACATAGAAAACACCCAGAACCCCGGAACAAATATTTTTAGATTGTACAATAATTAATCCCAAGGCGGGAATCGAACCCGCAACCTCCGTCCTCATATAAATTTGATCTGACCAGTACATTTTGAGTGAAATTTGAATTCTATTTCACTCACAAAAAACATACTTATATATTATTATTTATTTATACTAGCGACCCGCCCCGGCTTCGCACGGTTTTATTATACGTATAAACTTTCCTCTTGAATCACTCTATCTATTACAAAAACCGCATCAAAATCTGTTGCGTACCTACTTTTAAAGATTTAAGCAGTCAAAGGGTCATAAGGAAATAGGGACAGAGAAAGCGACTTTGTTTTATACAATGTAGTAATAATACCTACCATAATTGAATGCTCACACCATGTTAATACTCATGTTTTATGCAAATAATTTGCATAAAACATGAGTATTAATTTGACTGTACCTTGGTAAACGTTTATATAACTGAGATAGGCCCTACATTTCCCGCCTTATAAATAAGTATTGGCTTTGACTTTCTGTAAAAAGTACTAGCCAATCAGTAACCTCGTCGAAAGAGGAGTTGGCCAATCCGGTGTCTTCCCGCCACCGGCCGCTACGTCAGATGTACGCTTGTAGAGCCGACATCTTGTTTCTTCATTGGCGTTTAGTTTCCCGCCGAGTACAGACGTGCTACCAAATACGCAGCACGCTTTTAAAGAAATATTCCAGAAAATATTTCAAAGTGCATACCAGGATTATTGCAAAGTGCACATAGTATTCTAAAGGTTTGGTGTAAAATTGCATTACTGCGTAAGTACATTTTTTTTTGTCTACACCACTAGATACCCACATTTTTTCAATAAAAGGGTAATTTGCGAAATAAGTTTCGTAATTTGTTTTTGGACTAATGAGTCCATTCTATTTATATTTTGTTGGAGACTCACGAGTCGCACACATGTCGCATGGTTAGTACGAAAGCATACGCCTTTTTACTACCTTGCACTAAGACCGTGACATTTTTCTTATTATTTGTGCTCGAAAGCACGTGGTTATATTTCTTTTAATGACAAAAGCCGAAGCTTTTTACAACTACCTGGCATCCCATGTGCCAGTGACATAATTTTTCTTTTATTACTCCTAAGTAAGATTTTAACGGTTTTTCCGTTCGATTCGTTCGAATTTATTTTGAGGTTATATGTTGCTATGTGCTAAAATACTTATTTTTCTAGCAAGGATGTAAACACGATATAATATAATAAAACCCTCGCAGGGTTCATAACGCACCCTCGCAGGGCTGCGATGACAAAAATAAAATTCGGGCGCACCGAATATTTTTCAGTTTTAGATTATCTTGGACAAAGAATAAAACCCTCGCAGGGTTGTTTTAACGCCCTCGCAGGGCTACAACGGCTGGCGCATTGTCATCTTGCAAATATATAATAAAACCTTCGCAGGGTTCATAACGCACCCTCGCAGGGCTGCGATGACATAAATAAAATTCGGGCGCACCGAATATTTTTCAGCTTTCGATTATCTTGGACAAGGAATAAAAACCCTCGCAGGGTTGTTTAAACGCCCTCGCAGGGCTACAATGGCTGGCGCATTGTCATCTCCTTGCAAGTAAATATATAATAAAACCCTCACAGGGTTCATAACGCACCCTCGCAGGGCTGCGATGACATAAATAAAATTCGGGCGCACCGAATATTTTTCAGCTTTAGATTGTCTTGGACAAGGATTAAAAACCCTCGCCAGGTTATTTTAACGCCCTCGCAGGGCTACAATGGTTGGCGCATTGTCATCTCCTTTCAAGTATATAATAAAACCCTCGCAGGGTTTATTACGCTCCCTCGCACGGCTGCGATGACATATAAAATTCGGGCGAACCGAATATTTTTCAGCTTTAAATTGTCTTGGACGTGATGAGCATTATTCTCGAATGAAGAGTCTTATTCAACATAAATATGTGTTTACATAAGCATCAGAAAGGGTTGCTTGTTTGGATAAAGGAATTCATCGTGGTGGTGTACCTCCACCAGCGATGAATTCCAGGGTATCGCGTACCTACTCACAACAACTTCCAGGAAGGCTAACTATAAAAGCATCGAGGTGCACACCTCCAACAGTGATGAAAATAAAAAGTCCAGGGTATCGCGTACCTATTGACTAGAACTTCGAGGAAGGTTAACTATTATTAAATAGAAGCATCAAAATAAAAAGTGCAGGGTATCGCGTACCTATTGACACATGTCTTACCAATATCTATGTATGTAAATGATTCGTGTATTGCACACCTATCAACAAAAGATTTGGGAGGTTCGATACCTATATAGACGGAGTTTCTGTTCTTGTTAGACATTAACATTCAGAAGGAGCTGTTAAGTTGAAGGAATAATAAAATCTTCTGATAAACCGTACTTGTGACAAAAGTCATATAAGAATATCGTAAGAAACTCGGGCTGATAAGCGTGATGGGTTGATAAATTTATCGATTGGCTGATATTTTTATAGGCAAATTATAAATTGCGTATAGCAGCTGGTTGAGGTGTCATTGTGAATTAAGGGCAAGCCTAAGCCTTCGAGCTGAATTACATTCTATATAGCCTAACCCAGAGTTACTATTTTTCACACTGTATGATATGTGAACGGTAGCAGATATAAGAACCCTTTGCATTCGTGAGATCGCAGGAAAGACTCTAAGGTTAACATATAAGTTATTCAGTCTACCTACAAAACTTCTCATTGACGAGACAAGTTCTTTAAAATGATTAACAATTGTAGGGTGGGTACCACGAATAATTATGGAAATGGATTATAAGAAAAATGCTGCCCACCCGCATTAAAAATTTAGTGCCTATTATTAGAACCTTTCGTATCCCTCATTCCATCACGAATTTGAATGTTGCGTGCGTGAGATAGTTTTTAGTATAAATAAGGTAGCTTCTACCAAAAACACATCTTGCACAAAGTTGCCTTCAGTATCAAGATACTGTCTATCAGTGGATATGTCCACGCAAATGTATGGGTCTAGCTCACTCACTGGCCTGACCGTTTTAAGAGTACATTGTCTAAAAGACTTTACTTGTCAGACACAAAGAAGGAGATTTGGTAAAAGTACTGGCGTTGCGGCACTAACTTAGAGATTTTACTATCTATAAGTGTCTAGCGTATGTCATATAGTTACCTGTATAGGCTCTGAATTGTACTCAACCCATGTATGATTGTGGGAACGATAAGGGTGTGAACGATAAGAAACATTCCCGTGTTTATTTACAACTACCATCTTCATACTTTTTAGAACCGGTGGCATTTCTTGGTTATCTGTATAAAGGTGTGTACGGTAATGAACGTTCACGCGTTTATTTACAACTACCCTCATCATACTTTTTATCATAAGTGGCATTTCTGTTATCTGCTTTGTAAGATAAACTGTTGAATGTATTCTCAACTGTATTAGACATCGCAAATACTAGTACATTAATAGAATTAATATTTGAAACTGTCATCATCATCATCATTCTTAGAAATGACCGTGAGCAATTGAGGGTTTAAGCACTATAGCAATAAAAACCTTGGAAAGTCGTCAATGTATTCTTTTTTAACGTCAGTAAAGGACAGCCACTGTCCTTGACGTAAAGAACTGTTTATATTTTATATAGTGTTACACTATTCTTTACAAGTAAGCGATCGTTGTCAGCTTCTAAACTCTAGCACTCTGTGATACGTAATAAGAATAAAAGTGCATCTATATTTTCGCTTCTTAAGCGATGACGTCAGATTTTCAGTAATTTGTCGTGAGATGTTTCAACATAACTACTAATTAAGCGGAAAATGGTTCTTGTTTATTGTTTTATAAACATTGTAGTACAACAGACACTACTGCATCTCAAATGAAGAGCTTGTTTTCGAGGTACAGACAGAATCACTAATTGGTAACCCCTCAAATAGCTAAAGTTTACATTTGTCGTCCGACCGATTTACTAATCTTTTACTCAAATTCTAAGAAACAAAAATTGTATCATCAAGTGGGGTTCGAACCAGGCATCCAATCGCTCGCATGACATTTAACCACTTCACTAAACAACTGAGCTAATGAACTAGTTATCGGACACTCGAAATTTTGTGTTATTTATGTTCGGCAGCGGATTTTATTTACGATATCTGGATAAGAAAAAAGATGAGGGTAGATCTAAATACAATCTTGGTGAACGAAGAAAAGGTTACTGCCATTCTCAATTCGAGTGTTTACTTGGTTGTTTTATTTATGTTTTTGGTGGAATTGAAGAATATTGAAGGAAATGTTGCATATCAGTAATTTTGTGAGAACTAAGATCCCGGTTATTATCGAACAGCAAATAAGTAATAAGAAGATTGCTCGTCAGCTTGGAATAACGGTAAATTTCCTACTTATATCTTTTTAGTAAAACCTTGTTATCTTTAACTGCATAATATATTGTTGATTTGTTATCTTACAGATTCAAATCCTGCGCTTATGAGGTCGTAAATTTAAATCCGAAGGGGATGTGAATGTAAGAAGAATTGGCAGAAAAAACAACAGGAGTGTAACAACAAAATAAATTATAAAAGTAAGTGATAATTCTCAACGAATCCAATTACATTTATCAAAGATTATTTCATATTATTCTTATCTTTTTAAAACAAAACAAACACACAACATAGTATTTGACCAATGCTAATAAATTATTTGTATTTTATCCCACACACCTAAAAACAAACACCAATTGATTAAATTGTTATTTTTAGGTTATTGGGGTCTTCTATGGTTCCCGGAAAATAGAAGAAATGACTGGGAGTATGAATGTCGAACAATATTTGACAGTGTTGAAGGAAGTCATGTTACTTTCTGTGCGGATCGTGTATCCAGAGGGACAAATTTATTTTGTCCATTATAATTGTGCAGCGCATCGTACGCGAATGGTTCCTGAATGATTTTATTTTTAAGAAGACATTACTGTTATTCCTAGCTAGCTAAAAGTCCGGACCTAAGTCTGAGAAAATATGTGGGGTCAAATGGTTTTAAATTGGCATTCGAATGAATTGAGGTCCAAGCATAACTTAGAGCAAGAGGTTACACAGATGAGAAACAGACTACAACAAATAAATAATAGAAAAACACCATTTGACCTCATATATATTTTCAAACCTACCTGATTAAACTATGTTCCACGATTTACAGGAGATTCAAATTGTTTAATTCATTAGATTAGAAAAGTAAACAAAAATCTAATGAAAACATGTGTATTCTCGAGTACTAAATCGCAAATGGAACATTATTTTTCAGGATAGGGAACTACTTATAAATAAGTTTGATTATAAAATAAAAAATGTCTAAGACAAACAAAAAATCTATGCTACTAATTATGTTCGTTTTGTTTTGTTATGTAGTCATAAATTTTGGAATAGAAAAAGTATGTTTACTTACCTAAAATTGTGTTTTATTTTTCAATCATTATATTGATACTAATAAACAATGACTTCACTATTCACAAGAATAGACAAAAATAAAAAATGGCAAATATAAAATAAAATCTAATCGATAAAGGGGATCGAACACGGGTCTTGCGATTAGAAGCCAGATTAACTCTGCTACTTCTACCACTACACCAACGTTACTTATAATTATATCTCGAAATTTAGCATAGCTACTCGTGCGTACCGATAGAAATTAAGAAAGGTATTGAAAAAATCTTAGTTTTCTGATTAAGTAATTGAATAAAATTTATAACAAAACAAAATACGAAATTATAGAGAAATTTGTAAACTATAATCAATTATTTTTATGTTAAAGGGTTTGAACCTGCGTGCTACTGAATACACACTACTGCATATTCTGTGAGGGGGATACCAATTAGTGAAGCTGTCTGTACATTGACAATGGGTGAGGTATTCATGCACAAGTATAATGCCTACAGTGTTACAAATAACGTTGGTTCTCGAAGTGAACTTGGTTTCACTGTCACAAGCTGCTTAGTAATCTAGGGTTTGCTAGTTACCATTATTGGTCTTAATTTTATTGATGTCTCAATAGACCTCTCTATATTAAGTACCTATATGCTCTCGGGTGAGAATTTGTAAATGTATTCGGTATGATATTCGAATAACATTAGAAGCATACCCAGTGCGTATTTAAGAGCAAAACAAGTTCCTTTAAGGGGAAAAGAAATAGTACAACGCTTCTACAGTGGAAATGTACACAAGTCTTATCAAAACTTGTAATCTAGTCCAAACATTGTGGGGAGGAAAAACCAGTTATTCAAATGTTTTATAAGTACTTCCCATAACTGGACATTTTAGATGAACATACAAAGCTTCAGTATAATTATAAAGGTTCATAAAGTACCTACTCAGGTATTACAGCGCACTGCAATAAATTGAAATGTTAATGTAACTGTTTTATGCAGAATGGAAGAAGAATACATGTTGTGCCGACCCCACTTAGCGTGGGATAAGGTCAGGAAGAAGAAGAAGAATGTAACTGTTTTCCCACATGCTTTAAATTGGTTAAAACGAGTACTATGTCCAGAAAACGAATGAGTTAAATACCTAGTAACTACCTACTTAAATTTTGGAGCAGATATTTTAGTTTTCAGTTGTGCAATGATTTATTGTCACCGAAGGTCACACATTGCAAAAGTTGCAAAAACTGTTTTTAAAAGAAGTTAAGCTGCTGAAGTATTATTATACAGTTAGGTATACTGATACAATACGAACATATTAAGCAATTTATTGTCATAAGTTTACCAGTCATCAGTACCCAATCACTCACATATTCATGCTGAGCTGGGCGGCCCTATTGTATGATACTGTGTGAGGTTTTGTTCAGAATTATTTATTTATGATACTAGGATCGATGGAACATTTTATCATCATCATGATAGAGTGCGATAAATTTGTTTAAAAATGGTATCTCTATGATATTGATTTCAGAACCAGTCGAAACAAGACATAAATGTCTTTTAATTATTTAAGCCATCTGTTTATATAAGGCTATTTTAATTGTGTTTTGGACCATACGTATTGCAGTTTTTGAATGTCACAATAACTTATTTGCATTCATAGCGATGTGGCTTACGATTATAACATTATTTAAAAAATAGTAAGTTCACATTGGCGTTGAGTGTCTTCACCACCACCAGGCGATAACAAACACGTCTCAGTTATATAAACGTTTACCAAGGTACAGTCAAATTAATAGAAGCGTTTTACATAAAATAAAACGCATATTAATTTACTTACCTTGGTAAACGTTTACATTTTAAATTCTGCCTGGTGATATTCGACGCAATGAAGAAACAAGATGTCGGCTCTACAAGCGTACATCTGACGTAGCGGCCGGTGGCGGGAAGACACCGGATTGGCCAACTCCTCTTTCGACGAGGTTACTGATTGGCTAGTACTTTTTACAGAAAGTCAAAGCCAATACTTATTTATAAGGCGGGAAATGTAGGGCCTATCTCAGTTATACAGGGTTACAGGAAAAATCGTGCTAGATCCGTTAAGGGCGTGGAGTACCCATCATTTCTGACTTATTTCACTATGAAACACCCTACCCTAAACTTAACCCTTTTCGAGATATTCGACTTTTAATTTTTTTATTAAAAATTGCCGATTTTTAGGCTACTAAATTTATTTTTGTTTACTTTGTGTATCTTATTATTATTTTTATTGCATTTTTACATGTGTAATAAGATGCTTTAGGACGTCAATCATTAAAATAATGCATAAATTAATTGAATAGACCGTAGTAGAAAAGTGAAAGTTAAGAAATAAAAAAAAAATTAGAAAGTTTATTTTTCTCTAAGGGATATCTAAAAAAAATATTATGGCAATTCTTCGGCAGATGTTTTTAAAAATATCTACGTTTCATCAGCTATCTAACGAGGTATAATAATCTAGGGTTTTATTCAATTGCATTGAAAAAAAATTAGTTTTATAGGCGACAGTGGAGAAGAAAATTTATACTTAGCCCTAAAAAGTAAAAGTAAAACAATAGGTAAGCATGAAATGTCATTTATTAAAGGTTTTCACACAACTTTTTCTTATTCTACAGTTCATGTTCAACATGGCCGCCTCTATTTCTGATACATTGTCGCATCCTTCTACGGAGACCAGTCTTCACTACTCCAGTGGTCAACGTGGTCCTCATTTTATTTGCTGCATCCACAATCCTTTCTCTTAGGTCTTCCACAGACGAAACTGGATTCGGCTCGCTGTACACAAGACTTTTCATGCACCCCCACACATGAAAATCCATGGGGGTTAGGTCCGGACTTCTTGCTGGCCATGGCAACGGCCCACCTCGTCCTATCCATTTGTTTGGATAATTTGTGTCCAGCCAGTCTCTGACACTTCTCCTGAAATGGGCAGGGCAGCCATCGTGTTGGAACCACATGTCCCTGATCAGGTTGAGTGGCAGATCATCCAGCAAATCACTCAAGTCTGCTCTCAGGAAATTTTCGTAGCTTTCCCCATTTAAATTATCCGGTAGAAAGTAAGGTCCAATCAAATGATTGGAGATAATGCCCATCCACACATTCACGCTGAATCTTCGTTGGGACCCCTTCACTCTTTTCTTATTGGGATTCCTTAGTGCTTTTGGGGCCCAGTAATGGGCGTTGTGATAGTTAGTTATGCCATCTTTATCAAATTTGGACTCATCCGTCCACAAGATATTTCTTAGAAAATCTGGGTCTTCTACGTCAGCATTTAGCATAAATCTGCAAAAGTCCAATCTTCTCGCGGGGTCTCCTTCTTCAATAACGTGTACCGGCGTGTAATGGTATGGGTATAGGCCAGCAGTATGCACTGTAAACCACACTCTCCATTGCGAAAGTCCCAGATCACGGGCAACAATATTAGTGGAAGTAGTCGGATCCGCTCGAAAGCGTTGCACTATCTCATTGTCCTGTTCTTCGTCGTCAATTCGTGGTCTACCCATGTCTGTATTACGTCTCAAAACAGAGCCAGATTCTCGAAGTCTTCGATAAACTCTGTCAAAAACGGCCACATCCGGCACTCGACGACCGGGGTAGCGAGTTACGTATTCGTTGCGAGCTTGCGCAGATACACAATCGCAGTATCCGTAACAAATAAGCATATCAGCATATTCCTCAGGTGTGTAGGACGTCATCTTCAACACTTCCGTATCACAGGTACAAATCAGAGTCCGGTTAACAAGTATAGTAGTCACAAATCAGAAGAAATAGTCCAGAATCACAGCCAAGTCGAGAAAAAGAGCAAAACGATATCACATCTACTATGTACGAAGCACAAAAGCAGACTGACAACCAAAACAATACCCCCTGTTGTATTCCCAGCCCTAACCGGTCTCTACACATTTTTTCTTTCATTCATACCTACATAAATCGTCACTTGTCTCGCTCTCACGGTGTGTCTGAACTTGAAGGACAATAGGCGCGGGACCGTTAGAACTGCTACCTGGAGCGTCCCAACTACTTTTTTTCCACGAAATGTAATACAAACCCTAGATTGTTATACCTCGTTAGATAGCTGATGAAACGTAGATATTTTTAAAAACATTTGCCGAAGAATTGCCATAATATTTTTTTAGATATCCCTTAGAGAAAAATAAACTTTCTAATTTTTTTTTATTTCCTAACTTTCACTTTTCTACTACGGTCTATTCAATTAACTTATGCACTATTTTAATCATTGACGTCCTAAAGCATCTTATTACACATGTAAAAATGCAATAATAATAATAATAAGATACACAAAATAAACAAAAATAAATTTAGTAGCCTAAAAATCGGCACTTTTCAATAAAAAAATTAAAAGTCGAATATCTCGAAATGGGTTAAGTTTAGGGTAGGGGGTTTCATAGTGAAATAAGTCAGGAATGGTGGTTACTCCACGCTCTTAACGGATCTAGCACGATTTTTCCTGTAACCCTGTATAAACGTTTACCAAGGTAAGTAAATTAATATGCGTTTTATTTTATGTAAAACGCTTCTATTATAAGGCCTATGTCCAGCTGTGGACTAATATAGGCTGATGATGATGATGATGATGAGTATTAACACATTGAATGAGAAAATTTTGAACGACCATTTTTTTTTTAATGTAAGTAAACCTAATTTTAAGTAAAAACTCTGTTCTCAAGTAAGTGACATGTTATATTTGTCTTTTTGAGAATAAATGATTTAAAACGTAAAACGTAATTGATTCTTATTCTTAAAGTTAATATAATGTGCAGTACTTAAAGATATAATTTTCCTAAACCCTCAGTGCTTCAGCCGAGGCCGACGACCCCTCCATAGACAAGGCCCTCAAGGCCCGCCGCAAGCAGATTGACATAATGCTGTCTCGGCCGATCTTCCCTAGAGGTTTCTCCTTCAAGTACCCTACCTTGAACGACCCTATGGCGTTGAGTATGCCCCAGGAGAATGCTTTGGAGGTAAGTGAATATATCTACTAACTAGCAGCGACTCGCGGTTTCACCCGCGTATCATCATTATCATCATCATCATCATCAGCCTACCCGCGTATCAGTAAATCAGTAAATCAATATCTTTATATCTTTAGGCTTACAAAATAAGCACTTAGAAAAGTCAAATATAATACTATATATCGCACCCCTAGAACAACACGGAATTATGTCGGAAAATCTCAAAATCGACTTTATTGCATATTTGAATCCGCAAAGTTTTAACGCGTATACCACTAAAACAGGCTTATTTATATTCACACAGACGCCCAAGAAATGGAGATGTACGTCGCTATTAGTGACAAATAGGTGAAAAATCATACCACGAATACGAATTTATGTCTAGTTGCAACATGGCCACCGTCGTAAAAAATCGTATTGCTCATACGCAAGAGCAAATTATTTAGGAATACTATGGTGTCATTGAAATTTTTGAGACAAATTTTGTGAGTTATTTAGTGATAATCCCGTGTTAGAGAATTTTCCTGGTTGGCGTTTTACTAGTATTCCGAAATACGGCGGTATTGTTAACGAAGGTATGTAATTTTTTGTTTATTATTCCAAAATAGTTCCATATTGTTTAACTAACTAACAATTTCTTAAATAATGCTCTATTGATGGCATATTTAAAATTGGCTATAGTTTATTCAAAAATCAGTTTAAATCAATTTTAATTAATTTAAATTCATATTAATAGTCGTTTAAAACAATAAAAACCTTTTTAAGCAGTATTTTTCTCGTTATAGGACTACCAAAACATGTTTTCCAGATAGTGCTCTATTTTGGAATTAATTAGTTTTATCTCATTTTATGGCAGATGATGAAGGGTCACGACCTGCTGCTGTTCGAAAAGCCAATTGGAGTAGGTAACCATAGAGGCAATTGTCAACTGTTCAAGAAATATATATGGAAAGGATGCTGAACGCACCACTGGCAGCATCAAACATTGCATTACCAGCGGTTGAAGTAATAGTCGTTGCAGAATCTTGAAGTGATTTGTCAGAAAATAAGGAGATTACAGAAATACCGGTTCATACGTCATTTGGCCCGAGTGATGAATTTGATTTTATAGATTATTCAGATATAGACCGTTGTTTTACTTTCCCTGCTTAACAAAACAATAGGCCCCTTGTAGTCAATAGAATAATTTCTTCTACTTCCTGCTTGAGCATTGTGTATTGGAGTCAGAGTTCATCATCGTCATCAAGCTCCAAGAAGCAGCAGCAACACCTGCACCGCTCCAATACAACCTTCTGCTACACAGGCACAATCTCCTGGTGCCAGTACCACTGAGACAACAAGCAATCCGCCTCTTAAAATAAAAATGAAACGAAATCCTTGTGGATGGAACTCCTAATTAAGCGATAAGCGATAGAAGATATGAGAAGGCGTAGGTATGTTTCTGTATGAAACTTTTTAAAACAGATCGCTGAACGTCAGATCCGTCAATCTTGTGACGATAAATGAGATGCATAGCAAAAATAGATGGAACCCACAGGAAGGAAATTTTACAAAGTTTTGGGAGCTCGTCACCCAAGAAAGGCAATGAGAAGTACATTGTCAGGCGTACACAAGAAATCAAGCCAATGTAAAGGTATACATCATTACAAAAATTAAGGCTCTTACTTGCATACTGCTTTCAAATAGAGACATTAATATTTTTTATTTTCGGCGTTTAAAGTTTAAATATTTACTAGTTTTTGAATAATGATATTGATTTTGTTAAAAAAAAGTTGAATGAAATTCTCCTTTTGGTAATTTTGTCTTTTATTTTACAAACAATAGGAAAATTCCTAAAAAAAAGTCAAATAGTTCCTTATTTTATATTTACAATTATCCAATAACTGGTAAAAAATGGAACATTATTTCATAATTATTCAATAAGAAGGACCTATCTGGAAATATTTCATATTTATTTCATGAGATAATTATACAACAGTGAATTAAAACGAAAAATGCATGTAATTGCTCGCTCGACGTTTATTGAGGGAAATGAACCACATTATAATGATTCACATCGGATACGTTACATAAAACATTCAAGACTTTGTCAATAACTTTTATACAAAAGCAGAAAACGGTTTTTCGTCGTTTCTGAAAAAAGTAGTTTTTCAACTTAGCGCTGTCTTGTTCTAGGGGTGCGATATATCTCCTGTTTTCGTGCGAATTCCGGGATAAAATATTGCCTATGTGTTATTCCTGACTATATTCTATCTCTGTGCCAAATTTCATCCAGATCTGTTCAGTAGTTTTTGCGTGAAAGAGTAACAAACATCCGTCTATCTATCCGTCCATATATCCAGCAATCCATCCATCCATACTTACTTACTTTCGCGTTTATAATATAAGTACGATGTGTTAGAAAGACGAAGAAAAGAAAGAAAGAAAATACAATTATTTGACCTATAAGCACGACGTGAGCTGAACCACAAATGACAAAACATGAATTCTGATTGCACATAGTAGATCACGTGATCGATAATCCTAGATCGCGCAAACGCTGGTCTCAACAACATCTGACCTATATTAATTTGACTGTACCTTGGTAAACGTTTATATAACTGAGATAGGCCTAACATTTCCCGCCATATAAATAAGTATTGGCTTTGACTTTCTGTAAAAAAGTACTAGCCAATCAGTAACCTCGTCCAAAGAGGAGTTGGCCAATCCGGTGTCTTCCCGCCA
This sequence comes from Eupithecia centaureata, assembly GCA_944547425.1. Classification (NCBI taxonomy): domain Eukaryota; kingdom Metazoa; phylum Arthropoda; class Insecta; order Lepidoptera; family Geometridae; genus Eupithecia; species Eupithecia centaureata. Next base: position 2,240,917 of record OX155698.1, read on the forward strand.
CCGGCCGCTACGTCAGATGTACGCTTGTAGCGCCGACATCTTTTTTCTTCATTGGCGTTTAGTTTCCCGCCGAGTACAGACGTGCTACCAAATACGCAGCACGCTTTTAAAGAAATATTCCAGAAAATATTTCAAAGTGCATACAAGGATTATTGCAAAGTGTACATAGTATTCTAAAGGTAAAATTGCATTACTGCGTAAGTACATTTTTCTTTGTCTACACCACTACATACCCACATTTTTTCAATAAAATGGTAATTTGCGAAATAAGTTTCGTAATTTGTTTTTGGACTAATGAGTCCATTCTATTTATATTTTGTTGGAGACTCACGAGTCGCACACATGTCGCATGGTTAGTACGAAAGCATACGCCTTTTTACTACCTTGCACTAAGACCGTGACATTTTTCTTATTATTTGTGCTCGAAAGCACGTGGTTATATTTGTTTTAATGACAAAAGCCGAAGCTTTTTACAACTACCTGGCATCCCATGTGCCAGTGACATAATTTTGCTTCTATTACTCCTAAGTAAGATATTAACGGTTTTTCCGTTCGATTCGTTCGAATTTATTTTGAGGTTATATGTTGCTATGTGCTAAAATACTTATTTTTCTAGCAAGGATGTAAACACGATATAATATGCAAAATTCTGACCGATGTCGTGAAAACGAGACTTGAAAGACAACTGGAGAAGGAGGTCAATATTGGATGGTAATGGAAATAACATCGTGAGTACTTTAAAATATCGTTGTTTTGGTTATTCTGGGCCACGCAGCCACGTGGGCAACGCGTACGATGTACGATACGTTTGGTTGTCACCTGCCCGTAATTTATACGCGAATATACAAAATATGATATGTTGAGTGTATCATAACACGTGGCCTACACGCAATGTCGTCGGGTGGATTAATCTACTAGGTTGTCTAACCTATTCACTGCCTAACCATTGCACAGAGCAGGTGGTTTTGCAAGGGCACTGAGTGTTAATCTAGGTTGGCAAGAAAGTAACTTTTTTTTTCAGGAGCGGGTAGATACATATTTCATTGCCTATTGTTTTTGTACGAAACAGAAGTGTAGAAAATGCAAATATAAACATGTTTCTTAAGTCCACGATTGACAAGATACATTTCAAGGATAAATACTGATATGTTCTATGTTCCTATTCTTCAATATGAGCTAAGTACCTTGATTTTTAAGCAAAACACCTCGTGCATTCTTGCAAGAATAAAAACTCCCGCAGGGTTGTTTTAACGCCCTCGCAGGGCTACAATGGCTGGCGCATTGTCATCTCCTTGTAAGTATATAATAAAACCCTTGCAGGGTTCATAACGCACCCTCGCAGGGCTGCGATGACATAAATAAAATTCGGGCGCACCGAATATTTTTCAGTTTTAGATTATCTTGGACAAGGAATAAAACCCTCGCAGGGTTGTTTTAACGCCCTCGCAGGACTACAACGGCTGGCGCATTGTCATCTTGCAAATATATAATAAAAAACCCTCGCAGGGTTCATAACGCACCCTCGCAGGGCTGCGATGACATCAATAAAATTCGGGCGCACCGAATATTTTTCAATTTTAGATTATCTTGGACAAGGAATAAAAACCCTCGCAGGGTTGTTTAAACGCCCTCGCAGGGCTACAATGGCTGGCGTATTGTCATCTCCTTGCAAGTAAATATATAATAAAACCCTCGCAGGGTTCATAACGCACCCTCGCTGGGCTGCGATGACATAAATAAAATTCGGGCGCACCGAATATTTTTCAGCTTTAGATTATCTTGGACAAGAAATAAAAACCCTCGCAGTGTTGTTTTAACGCCCTCGCAGGGCTACAATGGCTGGCGCATTGTCATGTCCTTGCAAGTATATAATAAAACCCTCGCAGGGTTTATTACGCTCCCTCGCACGGCTGCGATGACATATAAAATTCGGGCGAACCGAATATTTTTCAGCTTTAAATTGTCTTGGACGTGATGAGCATTATTCTCGAATGAAGAGTCTTATTCAACATAAATGTGTTTACATAAGCTTCAGAAAGGGTTGCTTGTTTGGATAAAGGAATTCATCGTGGTGGTGTACCTCCACCAGCGATGAATTCCAGGGTATCGCGTACCTACTCACAACTACTTCCAGGAAGGCTAACTATAAAAGCATCGTGGTGCACCTCCAACAGTGATGAAAATAAAAAGTCCAGGGTATCGCGTACCTATTGACTAGAACTTCCAGGAAGGTTAACTATTATTAAATAGAAGCATCAAAATAAAAAGTGCAGGGTATCGCGTACCTATTGACAAATGTCTTACCAATATCTATGTATGTATATGATTCGTGTATTGCATACCTATCAACAAAAGATTTGGGAGGTTCGATACCTATATAGACGGAGTTTCTGTTCTTGTTAGACATTAACATTCAGAAGGAGCTGTTTAGCTGAAGGAATAATTAAATCTTCTGATAAACCGTACTTGTGACAAAAGTCATATAAGAATATCGTAAGAACCTCGGGCTGATAAGCGTGATGGGTTGATAAATTTATCGATTGGCTGATATTTTTATAGGCAAATTATAAATTGCGTATAGCAGCTGGTTGAGGTGTCATTGTGAATTAAGGGCAAGCCTAAGCCTTCGAGCTGAATTACATTCTACATAGTCTAACCCAGAGTTACTATTTTTCACACTGTATGATATGTGAACGGTAACAGATATAAGAACCCTTTGGATTCATGAGATCGCAGGAAAGACTCTAAGGTTAACACACATATAAGTTATTAAGTCTACCTACAAAACTTCTCATTGACGAGACAAGTTCTTTAAAATGATTAACAATTGTAGGGTGGGTACCACGAATAATTATGGAAATGAATTATAAGATAAATGCTGCCCACCCGCATTAAAAATTTAGTGCCTATTATTTAGAATAGGGATACGAAATCCCTCATTCCATCACGAATTTGAATGTTGCGTGCGTGAGATAGTTGCACAAAGTTGCCTTCAGTATCAAGATACTGTCTATCAGTGGATATGTCCACGCAAATGTATCGGTCTAGCTCACTCACTGGCCTGACCGTTTTAAGAGTACATTGTCTAAAAGACGACTTGTCAGACAAAAAGAAGGAGATTTGGTGAAAGTACTGGCGTTGCGGTACTATGTCATATAGCTACCTGTATAGGCTCTGAATTGTACTCAACCCATGTCCGGATTTATGATTGTGGGAACGATAAGGGTGTGAACGATAAGAAACATTCCCGTGTTTATTTACAACTACCCTCTTCATACTTTTTATAACCGGTGGCATTTCTTGGTTATCTGTATAAAGGTGTGTACGGTAATGAACGTTCACGCGTTTATTTACAACTACCCTCATCATACTTTTTATCATAAGTGGCATTTCTTTTAACTGCTTTGTAAGATAAATTGTTGAATGTGTTCTCAACTGTATTAGACATCGCAAATACTAGTACATTTTTAGAATTAATATTTGAAACTGTCATCATCATCATTCTTAGAAATGACCGTAAGCAATTGAGGGTTTGCGCACTATAGTAATAAAAACCTTGGAAAGTCGTCAATGTCTTCTTTTTGAACGTCAGTAAAGGACAGCCACTGTCCTTGACGTAAAGAACTGTTTATATTTTATATAGTGTTACACTACACTATTCTTTACAAGTAAGCGATCATTGTCAGCTTCTAAACTCTAGCACTCTGTGATACTTAATAAGAATAAAAGTGCATCTATATTATCGCTTCTTAAGCGATGACGTCAGATTTTCAGTAATTTGTCGTGAGATGTTTCAACATAACTACTAGTTAAGCGGAAAATGGTTCTTGTTTATTATTTTATAAACATTGTAATACAACAGATACTACTGCATCTCAAATGAAGAGCTTGTTTTCGAGGTACATTGACAATGGGTGAGGTATTCATGCACAAGTATAATACCTACAGTGTTACCAATAACGTTGGTTCTCGAAGTAAACTTGGTTTCGCTGTCACAAGCTGCTTAGTAATCTAGGGTTTGCTAGTTACCATTATTGGTCTTAATTTTATTGATGTCTCAATAGACCTCTCTATATTAAGTACCTATATGCTCTCGGGTGAGAATTTGTAAATCTATTCGGTATGATATTCGAATAACATTAGAAGGATACCCAGTGCGTATTTAAGAGCAAAACAAGTACCTATAAGGGAAAAAGAAATAGATATACCTGTATTTTTAGCTATGTGTATCGGATCTAAGATTTCTTACGCTTCAACAGTGGAAATGTACACAAGTATTATTGCAAAACTTGTAATCTAGTCCAAACATTATGGGGAGGAAAAACCAGTTATTCAAATGTTTTATAAGAACTTCCCATAACTGGACATTTTAGATGAACATAGGTACAAAGCTTCACTATAGTTATAAAGGTTCATAAAGTACCTACTCAGGTATTACAGCGCACTGCAATAAATTGAAATGTTAATGTAATAACTGTTTTCCCACATGCTTTCAATTGGTTAAAACGAGTACTATGTCCAGAAAATTAATGAGTTAAATACCTAGTAACTACCTACTCGCATTTTGGAGCAGATATTTTAGTTTTCAGTAGTGCAATGATTTATTGTCACCGAAGGTCGTACACATTGCAAAAGTTGCAAAAACTGTTTCTAAAAGAAGTTAAGCTGCTGAAGTATTATTATACAGTTAGGTATACTGATACAAAACGAACATATTTAGCAATTTATTGTTATAAGTTTATCAGTCATCAGTACCCAATCACTCAGAACATATTCATGCTGAGCTGGGCGGCCCTATTGTATGATACTGTGTGGGGTTTTGTTCAGAATTATTTATTTATTATACTAGGATCGATGGCACATTCTATCATCATCATGATAGAGTGCGATAAATTTGTTTAAAAATGGTATCTCTATGATATTGATTTCAGAACCAGTCGAAACAAGACATAAATGTCTTTTAATTATTTAAGCCATCTGTTTATATAAGGCTATTTTAATTGTGTTTTGGACCATACGTATTGCAGTTTTGAATGTCACAATGACTAATTTGCATTCAAAGCGAGGTGGCTTACGATTATAACATTATTTAAAAAATAGTAAGTTCACATTGGCGTTGAGTGTCTTCACCACCACCAGGCGATAACAAACACGTCTCAGTTATATAAACGTTTACCAAGGTACAGTCAAATTAATAGAAGCGTTTTACATAAAATAAAACGCATATTAATTTACTTACCTTGGTAAACGTTTACATTTTAAATTCTGCCTGGTGATATTCGACGCAATGAAGAAAAAAGATGTCGGCGCTACAAGCGTACATCTGACGTAGCGGCCGGTGGCGGGAAGACACCGGATTGGCCAACTCCTCTTTGGACGAGGTTACTGATTGGCTAGTACTTTTTTACAGAAAGTCAAAGCCAATACTTATTTATATGGCGGGAAATGTTAGGCCTATCTCAGTTATATAAACGTTTACCAAGGTAAGTAAATTAATATGCGTTTTATTTTATGTAAAACGCTTCTATTATCTATCCGACATCAACTGTCGAAACTATCCGAAATCAACTGGTCCACTTACCCGGGGTCGAAAGACCCCGGCTAAGTGGACCAGTTGGGCCGACCCGCTGTGCGATTACGCTAAAACCGCCCATCCAAATTGATATTCTTGAGCCATTTCAATGGCCATCGCGCGCGTCCTTTCCATACATTTTCAAATTACGAAAGCCATTAAAAGGGATTTCATATGTCAGTTTTGTTTCATATGTCAGTTTTTTTTCAAAACTGACATAAGAAAGCCCTTTCCTTGCCTTCGTAATTTGAAATTGTATGGAAAGGACGCGCGCGATGGCCATTGAAATGGCTCAAGAATATCAATTTGGATGGGCGGTTTTAGCGTAATCGCACAGCCATTACAGTTAAGATCTTCCCCTTTAACCATTTGGGGGAATACCACATTTACCCCCAAATGACCTATTACAATACTTATTTTAATTCAGCCAAGAAACACTTGATATATCTCACGAAGAACTGACAATCATTGGGTAAACGTTTTCTTAAGTGGAGACTGCGACTCGGCAAACGTAGTACTCTCTGGTCTGGGATGACAATCTGCGAAATACTACAGGCAGATATTGGATGCGTCAAGCTGAAGACAGGGCGCTATGGCGCTCAATAGGGGAGGCCTATGCCCAGCAATTGACTTTATAGGTTGATGATGTTGAATCTTCTTTATAAAAACGTGTAAGGCTTCTTGTGACCAAAAATAGTTTTGTATAGTCAACATCAAAAGTTAGTCTTCCACGTGTGTAATATGGAAAATGAGCGACCCGTTAAAACTTGAGCCAGGAAGTTGCATGAATTATAATTTTGGTCAAGAAGCCTTACATGTTTTTGTAAAGAAGTGCCTAGCTAGTTTTATCATAATTTGAAATACTGTAACACATTTGTCTTTACTTTCAGGTAATGAAGAAAGCTATAGAAACTGGTCAACTCAAGAAAGAGAAGAGAAAAAGCAAAAACAGCCCTCTTCTGAAGATAAGCAGAGGCGTACATAAAAATAAGAAATTGAAGAATAAATCGTGAATTTAAGAATTTGATTAAGACGTCAATTATAAGTCATTGTTACTATAACTTTGTTTTTCTCTCTGCCGACCTTTAGCTGTGCTTTTCAGTTAATCAAATCTTTATTTCTTTAGGCTTAAAGGGTACACTACACGGTATTCAGGGACCCTAACCCTAACTAAGAGAGGTGTAATAAGATTTAGGGTCCCTAAGGGACCCTAAATCTTATTAATGGATGAACGGATTAATGGAGGAACGGACCCGGACCCGGACGATATTCAGGGCCCGGTAGTTAGGGTCGATTTAGTACGCCCTTCCATATATTTGAAATGGAGTGTCCACAGTTTGCTAGTTTTGAGCTCACTGTACGCAGTTTGCAGCGTTACGCGCGCCGACTATCTCAGTGAGCGGCCGACTCCCACCAAAACCTTCAAAAAACATAACAGTTTGCTTACGACGCACGAAAATTGATCTTAGCGGCTAACTCAAATTTCAGTTCGCCACAAATTTGCGGCTCACTCAGTCGGCCGCTAACTTGCCTACTGGGGACACAGCCTTAGACAAGTCAAATAGGCAGTCTTTAGACAGTTTTCTCACCGGCAACGATGAACAAGTATCGAGTAAAGCTGGAATGTAGAAGAGTCTGCTGCAGCGAGGAGCGAGTATGTTGTTCCGATAGTTGTAAATAAATAAATAAATAAATAAGTTGTGTAGCTATAAGAGAGTGTGCGAGTGAGATGAGCGATCACTCGTATCACTCGCGGCAACCAAACGACAGGCCTGCGTGATGTAGACCTCTCTCGTTCTGATTGAGCGAGTATGGCTCATTATTATTTACTAGCGACCCGCCCCGGCTTCGCACGGTTTTATTATACGTATAAACCATTCTGTTGAATCACTCTATCTATAAAAAAAACCGCATCAAAATCCATTGCGTAGTTTTAAAGATTTAAGCATATAAAAGACAGGGACAGAGAAAGCGACTTTGTTTTATACTGTGGTGATTTACTAGCAGTGCCTCTCGGTTTCACTCGCGTAGTTCCCGTTCCCGTGGGAATTCCGGGATAAAATACTTATAGCCTATGTGATATTCCAGACTATAATCTATCTCTGTGCCCAATTTCATCTAGATCTGGTGAGTATCTTTGCGTGAAAGAGTGACAAACATCCTTCCATCTATCCATCCATCCATACTTACAAACTTTCGCGTTTATTATTATTAGTAGGATTACGAAATAAAACCAAAGCCAAGATTAAAATAATACCATGTTTATTACCAAATAGTTTCTTATTCTAACATTGCCTTGTGCTGCCATCTAGTTTCGAAGCGGTAACCTGTAGTTAGGGTCAACCTCTATAGAGTGCGCTTTGATAACACTCGAGTAGTAGTGGGCCGAGGAGCGCGGGGAGCGCGCGCGCGGGGGGGAGTCGAAGTCTACTTCGTAGAGACCGAATTTTGATCTGGAAAAACAAATTAAAAAAAGTACCTATACTTATAATTTACGGGAGCAATGGAAATTAATAAATTATTTATTTATTAAAAAAAGTAAAAAGCAACCAATGCTATAGCGTACATGTAGTACTGGACAATGCATACAATATCATCTAGCACCGTACGTACTATTAGCAGAGCTTGTGTTTAAGTTACCTACTAGAATAACGCGTTCAGTATTTGCTTTACTTAGGTACCTACCCCCTAATTTCTAAGATAGTAGGTACCTATACGTCAATAATGATAAAGATCTTCAATATTTCTGATTGTGAATGAAATTCTGCTCCACTCTCACTCCAAAAACAACCGCTCACTTTCGCATCTATGATATTAAGTGTGATTATGATTAGGTACTTAGATTAATATTATACTTACGTATATCCATCCATCCACTCGAAGTTATCAAGCAGCGTCCAAGCCGTGTACCCCGAGACGTTCACTCGGTCTTCTGTGATGGATAGCAACACCTGGGAACCAATCGATTACCATTAACATTTCATATCGGAATCAGTATCATTTATTCATAATATGAAACGACCCATAAATTGAACTTGATATCGATATTATCGATATCAAGTTCAATTTATGGGCTTATTATAAACTAGCATGTACCGCCTTCGCACGTGTTATTTCTATGGAAACGTTTCAAGGCTATTTCCTATGGGATCTTTGTTTATGTGTTAAAAAGTAGCCTTTGTGTTTTTCCAGGGCTGTAACACGTCTATTCAAAATAATCAAAATTTCAGCCCGATTCGTTCAGTAAGTAGTTTCATGTCGTGAAAGTGGAACAAACATCCTTACATTCATACATCCACATATCCAAACGAAGTTGCACACTGTCTAGGGGTTGTATATTTTTATTTTTACAAAATGACCCGTAATTATGTACCGAGTTACCGACCTATCATTTAAAATTTGACTTGTCAACTTGCTTAATATGTAAGCCTAAAGAAATAAAGATTAAGTAGTTAGTAGGTACTGATTTAGGTAGGTACTGATTTAACGTAGGGGTTGTGAAATTAATTTCTAAAATTTCCAAGCTTGCGAAGCTGCGAGTCGCAGCTAGTAATTAACTAATAAAAACAAACTGTTTGCAACAGGTAAGTAATACCTGTTTCAAATACTTCTGGTAGAAGTCTATCCTATCGAAGTCATCGAGTCCCCCCGTGTTGGGGTAGCCGTTCTCCGTGATCAGGATCTCGATGTCTCCGTAAGTCTTCTTCAGCCAAGCCAACTGCTTGCGGATGCCTTCAGGGTAGATCTGGCAACATAATAAAAGGAAACTTTATTAAAATATTTGTAGGCGTAAGTATACCTAAATAATTCTATTTATCTACTCGTCATTTGTTCAATTTGAGTATAATGCTTTACTAATTATTTGAGTAAAATTAACACCTTATTCCTATTGTTATTTATTTCTATATTATTTTGATATTATTTATCTATAGATTAAAATTTGACTTTTGTCGAAAGTGGTTGTTTTGTTAGCCTAAAATTCAATACTATTAACCTAAATTCGCGTAAGTAAGTCAAAAATATAAGTATAACACAAAGATTTGCTGAATTCTAAAATCATCTAGATCCACCACACAAAGCAATCTTCCAGTGCTGTTCGCCATTTTGACACAGTTGTCTTGGTCCTGTTAAATCATGCTATGTGACACGGCAACAATAAAAGTTGATATGGCTCATTAGAAAGGCCTATGTCTAGCAGTAGACTGATATAGGCTGATCATGATAAGTTGGTAAGGGCAGTAAAGAGTTGGGGACGCCAATGTCCAGCTCTATATTAGGCTGATGATAATGAAAGTTCAGTAAAGTCTTACATAGAACCAGAAAGACTGGCAAGTGCCCCAGCTGGGGTGCCGCAGCAGCTTGGCGCCCAGGTCCGGCGCGTCCCCGAGCGGCCAGGGGCGCAGCTCCTCGCCCTCAGCCGCCGGCCGGATCAGGCGGCTCGTGTAGAAGTTCAGCCCGTAGAAGTCATAAGTCCCTGTAGAATAGGACGATTAGTACCAGTGTGGATGTTTTGATTACGAAAAAAGTATTCGAGAGCTCGATATTACCTACTCTAACTTCTATCTAACTGTTGTCTCGCTGTACATACAAAAATAGTATCAGTGTACGGTGAAAAAAGTTTACTAGAGCTGGATATTACTGAAACTTCTGTCTTTTTCTAACTTTAACCTCGTTCGTGTAACGTACTAAAATAGTGAGAAAATACCTACAATATTCCAATAAATAGCCAAAGTGAAATCTCTGAAATTATTTCTCTCTTCTCAATAGAGCCGCCGCAAGGCGTAGGTAGGTAGGCTTATAGAAAAAAAAAATCTTCACTGTAATATGCGCAACTGGTAATGAAAATTCAAATCAGAACAAATGAAAGATGAACTTGAAGCTTCTAGTAACCATCGAGCACAATATATCCAATAAATATAATAACAATCAAAGCTATTCTGTAGTCTGCTAAGCATACTCTCAGACATCACCTAAAAACTCATGCCTGATTTATTGTTGCCAAAAGATGTTCAAGACGTGCCCTACCAGACGATCATCGAATCCCTCGTTAATCAGTTCGAAACTTCAATTTCCGGATTACCTTTAACAAATTCCTTCTCCTCTTCGGTGAAGGCTGGTAGTTTGGAGCGAGGATATCCTCGCTTCAGGCTGTCCTCTGCTAAACGCTGCTCGAGGGCCGCTGGCCAGCCCCCAGTCTTGGAGTAGATGGCGTGGGAGTAGCGACCTGCCTGGAAGCAGTTCAAACTAGTATTACAAATGAAACAATTGAGCTAATTGCAGACGTTTGCAAAGAGTGTAGTTGGCGCGTCCCCAAGACGATGGCTGCATAGTCCACAGCTGGCCTCCCCAAAAAACAAAACTAGAACTAGTTTTTAGCCTTTGATTATTTTTAGCTAACTTAAATCTAAAGGTAGCTCAACTGATCCATACCAATACCAGTCGTCGTGTTCCCAAGACGCTGCATAACCACATCATCAGCATCAGTCTAATTAGTCCACCCACAGGTGGACATGGGCCTCCCCGAACTCACGCCATAGCGCCCTGTCTTCAGCTTGCCGCATCCAGCATCTGCCAGTCTTTCGGAGATGTCATCCCACCTGGCCGGAGGCTGCATAACCACGCAATATTGCAATGCTGATGCGCTGCGCCAGATCTAAGTGTTATATTATAATAATGGTACCTTCTAACTTATTAAATTAATATGCAGAAGTTTTAATAGTTGTTTGTTGGATGTTTGTTGCCTCTCGTCACGCCAAAACTACTGAACGAATCGGGTTCAAATTCCGCATAGACGTAGCTCTAGGGTTAGAATAAAACATAGGTTTACTTGTCATAATTTTTAACGCTAGTAATTTTTGAAGCTAGTAGATCTGCTCGTAACTCGTAATACATACAATACAGAAATCTTTATTACACTTAAACCTACCACACAAAGAAAGAAAACAATAAGTACATTAAAATTCGGCGACTAAGTAAGTCTCTACACACAGAAGCCGGAGGCGGAGCGGAAGCGAAGGCGTGCCGGTTTTTCCTATGGCACCGCGCCGCCACCGCCTGCGGTGTGTGTGTAGGCTTTCATATGATTCAATAGAATACAACTCACACGCCTTCGCCTCCGCTCCGCCTCCGGCTTCTGTGTGTGGCTTCCTTAATGGGCGGCTTTATCGCACCTAAGATAAAAACGTACCTAAGAGCGTGAGGCAAAGGCCTACCTTCCTAAATCCACCCAGTCCTCACCATGTTCAGCCGGGCCAGCTCCGCCAACTCCTCGTGTTCCGGAGACGCTGCCTCCATCCACACCAGGTGGTTTGATAAGGACAAGCGACCTGAAGTCAAAATCTATAAACATGCTATTTCCTTCAAACTTAACTACATTACTCACGAATGTGTCAGAAAATCCAATAGGTACATAACAGAAGTACCGAAGTACCTACTAGGAAAGAATCATTTAAATTTTTAGGGTTCCGTACATAAAGTGGCGCGGTGGGCGAATCCGCCTGCGACGCAGGAGGTTGCGGGTTCGATTCCCGCCTCGGAACAAATTTGTGTACGATCTGCAGAAATTTGTTCAGATGGTCTGGGTGTTTTCTATGTATAATAAAAAAATCTATCCATGTAATGTATTGTATTATCAGTCATCTAGTATAGTACCCATAACACAAGCTCTGCTTAGCTTGTGGCTAGATGATGCTGTGTGCACTGTCCGGAATTATTTATTTATTTATTATTTATAAAAGGTAAAAACGGGACCCTATTACTAACTAAAACATCTCGATCCGTCGTCCGTGTTCTCAAGAACCGCGATAGCTAAAAAAGTTGAATTTTTTACAAATTATTTGTTTCTGTTGCCGCTATAGTAAGATCAAAACTGAAAACAAAACAGAAGACTAATAATAAATTGTATTATTTCTCTCACAAATAAAATTAAAAACAAAATAAAATAAATATATAAGAGTGGCACCCATACAACAAACATGATTTTTTTTGCTTGATTTTTTTTAATAGAAACGGTACCTTTCGTCAGTCCGACTCGTACTTGGCCAGTAAACAAGTGAACAAGATAACCTTTCGAGTTGGAGTGTAACCCGACTAAAGTTTTTTCACTCGTGATAACCTGGTATTTTGTAGTACCTAGATAATGACTTCAAAGGTCATTAGGTCATTGAACTTTATGTGCTTTAGGTAGGACAAAGGTCAATAACCTTGACCTTGAAAAAAGAACTTATTATTCTTGCGTCGCGTAAACTCCACAGCGACCCCTAAACCCTTTTATAGATTGGTTTTAACATATCGCACCCCTAGAACAACACGGAATTATGTCGAAAAATCTCAAAATCGACTTTATTGCATATTTGAATCCGCAAAGTTTTAACGCGTATACCACTAAAACAGGCTTATTTATATTCACACAGACGCCCAAGAAATGGAGATGTACGTCGCTATAAGTGACAAATAGGTGAAAAATCATACCACGAATACGAATTTATGTCTAGTTGCAACATGGCCACCGTCTTAAAAAATCGTATTGCTCATACGCAAGAGCAAATTATTAAGGAATACTCTGGTGTCATTGAAATTTTTGAGACAAATTCTGTGAGTTATTTAGTGATAATCCCGTGTTGGAGAATATTCCTGGTTGGCGTTTTACTAGTATTCCGAAATACGGCGGTATTGTTAACGAAGGTAGGTAAATTTTTGTTTGTTATTCCAAAATAGTTCCGTATTATTGAACTAACTAACAATTTCTTAAATAATGCCCTATTGATGGCATATTTAAAATTGGCTATAATTTATTCAAAAATCAGTTTAAATCAATTTCAATTAATTTAAATTCATATTAAAAGTCGTTCAAAACAATAAAAACCTTTTTAAGCAGTATTTTTCTCGTTATAATAGGACTACCAAAACATTTTTCCAGATAGTGCTCTATTTTGGAATTAATTAGTTTTATCTCATTTTATGGCAGATGATGAAGGGTCACGACCTGCTGCTGCTCGAAAAGCCAATTAGGATGCTGAACGTACCACTGTGGCAGCATCAAACATTGCATTACCAGCGGTTGAAGAATCTTGAAGTGATTTGTCAGAAACTAGGGAGATTACAGAAATACCGGTTCATACGTTATTTGGCCCGAGTGATGAATTTAATTTTATAGATGATTCAGATATAGACCTTTGTTTTACTTTCCCTGCTAAACAAAACAATAGGCCTCTTGTAGTCAATAGAATAATTTCTTCTACTTCCTGCTTGAGCATTGCGTATTAGAGTCAGAGTTCATCATCGTCATCAAGCTCCAGTAAAAGCAGCAGCAACACCTGCACCGCTCCAATACAACCTTCTGCTACACAGGCAAAATCTCCTGGTGCCAGTACCACTGACACAACAAGCAACCCGCCACTTAAAATAAAAATGAAACGAAATCCTTGTGGCTGGAACTCACATTACTTATTAAGCGATAGAAGATAGAAGGCGTAGGTATGTTTCTGTATGAAACTTTTTAAAACAGATCGCTGAACGTAAGATCCGTCAATCTTGTGACGATAAATGAGATGCATAGCAAAAATAGATGGAACCCACAGGAAGGAAATTTTAAAAGTTTAGGGAGCTGGTCACCCAAGAAAGGCAATGAGAAGTACATCGTCAGGCGTACACAAGAAATCTAGCCAATGTAAAGGTACACATCATTACAAAAATAAAGGCTCTTACTTTTAAAATAAAAAATATTGATATCTCTATTTGAAAGCAGTATACAAGCTTTCAAATAGAGATATCAATATTTTTTATTTTTTTCGTTTAAAGTTTAAATAATCACTAGTTTTTGAATAAAGATATTGTTTTTGTTAAAAAAAAAATTAATGAAATTCTGCTTTTGGTAATTTTGTCTTTTATTTTACAAACAATAGGAAAATTCCTCAAAAAAAATCAAATAGTTCCTTATTGTATATTTACACTTAACCAATAACTGGTAAAAAAATGGAACATTATTTCATAATTATTCAATAAGAAGGACGTATCTGGAAATATTTCATTTTTATTTCATGAGATAATTACACAAAAGAGAATTATAACGAAAAATGCATGTAATTGCTCGCTCGACGTTTATTGAGGGAAATGAACCATATTATAATGATTCACATCGGATACATTACATAAAACATTCAAGACTATGTCAATAACTTTTATACAAAAGCAGATAACGGTTTTTCGTCGTTTCTGAAAAAAGTAGTTTTTCGACTTAGCGCTGTCTTGTTCTAGGGGTGCGATATATTGTTTGGATTAACGACACTTTGTAATTTAAGAAATAAAAGATTAATTTGTAAAAAAACATTAATCACTCTTCACTACATAGTATAAAACAAAGTCGCTTTCTAGCTAAGCCTAGAATAATTATGCTGGTAACAATAAATTCTATAGGTATGGCAGTAAATATTTTTGCTTCTGAAGCACATTTCATCCTCAGCACAAGGTGTTGTGTTACGCATTCCAAGAAACAAGCATTCAATCAAATAACACTTAACTGTAATACAATGTAAGTGTGCGTGCATACATCTCACTCAGCTTTAAAGTTTATACTTACACATCTACATATAGGTAATAAATCTTCCATGTTCGACCACCTCGACAGCCTTAGGGCACGTTCACTTGGGATACGAATTTGGTCGTAGAGTGAGTGGGGGCAAGATGAAAAAAGGGGTAAGACAAAAAGTCTTCAATAACACCAGATTTATAGTACTTATTACAGTGCTGGCAACAGCGTTAGGGCCACCAATTTGTTACTTATCACAACTCAGTCAGTGGTTGCGGCTGAGAACGCCTGGTTGTGTGTAAAGTGCAATTTTCTAAGACAGTATATTTTTCAGGATTCACAAAAGTGATTTCATCTTGCCTCGTGTCTTGTAAATTAAATTACAAGGCAGGTACGAGTGTTTAATTGAAACATCTGCCTATTATTTTTTGTACTTAATTATGTAATTATTACTAAATCTCTCTATTTCTCGTATTTTAGAATTTATTTCAACTTTTCATCTTTCCCCATTTACATTTAACGGGGTAAGACAAACATATCAAAGTCATAATCTTGACCCTTTTTCAGATTTCATACTAAAAGCCAGATATCCTCAAACTGTATCTTTGTGTAAGTTTCAGCAAGAAAAATAAGAAATAAAAAAAAATATTGCTGAAAGTAGTAAAACAAAAAATAACAAGAATAGGGTATGCTAAGAAATGTGAAATAAAAAAAGAAATCCAATAGAAAAAGAAAATACTTTAAAAATTACAAAAGAAAAAAATAAAGAATTATTTATGGTGATAAAAAAAAATATTCATATAGGTTTCATGTGAAATAAAAAAAGTTTTCAGTTTTTATATGATTTTTCATTAATAGAAAATATTTTTTTTTCTTCAGTCAAAACTTATGCAAATTGGCTGCAAAGTTTGAGAATCTCTTCTTCAATCTTCCCCCAGTGGGGTAAGTTCGGAATATATTATATTTTTAAATTTGTTATATCTTTGTTAAAAATAGCTATTTTGGTACTACAGTCAGTTACAACTTTTTAAATTACTTAACACTATAGACTTAGGACCATAAACTTTGCCTAGGACCTGCCTAAGACACGTTTTAACGATTTTTTGAGATTTTGAGATTTTTATTCGATCTTACCCCGTCACCTTTTCATCTTCCCCCTGTTTCAATTAAGTAAAAATAATATTTTTAATTACAGTTTTCTACTTTTTGGACAGCTTTAACAGGCTGTTATTGACATATTATAAAAATCTAGTCTTTACCCTTTCATTATGTCTAATTTACTTTTAGCTAACGTTAATATCTATCCTTCTACATGGATTCAAAAACAACACTGACCATCTCATCAAAAAACCGTTCGATCTTGCCCCCACTCACTCTACTTAAATGTTAAATACGTATATATGTACGACCAATAAATTAAAACTAGTTAAGTACTTACTACTACTAAAAATAGTAAGTACCCAGGTACTTATTCCATCTGCCAACTAACATAGCACACAGCATCATCTAGCCCCAAGCTAAACAGAGCTTTTGTTATGGGTACTAGATGACTGATATATACCTAGGTACCTAATCTACTTAATACATAAGATTGTGACATTGAAATATCATATTTTTTATTAGACATAGTTATATTGGTGTCGATTCTGTTGTTTTAGGAATCCTAACTAAAATCTTAAAATTTCTTAGTTAGATTGACTTAAAATTTATGGTATTCTGTTGCAAATCTTAAAAATACCTAATTTAAAACGTGTTTGACAATCGTAAAATCTCTCTAAGTTTAGTAGTTGGTGTTGCTGTAAGCAAAATAAATATGGTTTCTAAAATGTTGCATGTAACTTTTCTGTACATGCCCTGAATGTTTTTATTCACAAATTACATTAAATTCTAGGTTTTCGTAGTATTATCTTTGAGCATTCTGCTTGTAAATTTTAATCATGACCTCCATGAGGTGCCTCCTAAAATTAAGTTAGACGTCTAATCTTAGCTAAAAATGTGATGCACAGAATACGGTTTTAGCAATTTTAGCTAAATTGAGTTGTTTTACATCTGTCATACTAATTTTAAATCTGTCAGTCTAATTTTTAAAACACAGAATAGCATTCGTGGATTTGACGTTTCTAAATCTTAAAATTAGCTAATTTTAGCTAGGTCTAAAACAAGAGAATTGACACCATTATAGATATAATAATAATTATAACATTCAGAACCCCAGACCAAATTTTTGCATATCGTATAAACATTTGTCCCAAGATGGGAAACGAACCCGAAGCGCCGCAGGCAGTTTTTCGCCCTCCGCGCCACATAGTTCGTCGCAGTTACATAGTTAGCCTATAGTTTATCTATGGAAGTTAGTTTGTATGGTACTACGGTCAATCGCACACAGTCTGAGTACTCTCATAGTCCTTCCTTGGAAAGTCGGGCGCGCCGCGGGATCAATAGAGCATATTCGTACGTTACCGCATGAATCAAATTCGGACGAAAACGTATCCAACATGAGCACGGCCTTACTATTGTATTCATTCATTCGTTCTTAGTCATTCTAAAAGAGTTTCAATCCCTAGTCATATACATCTGTGAGAGTCGCGTTCGGAGTCTCGCTCGCAACTAGCAATGAATGTCTATGACGATTAAATAAACCTGATTACATTAGGTACTAAATGGTTATAGTTTCCATAATACATACCTATATATAGTTTAAAACAGTGCAAGTGCTCCGCGATTCCGTATAATAAATCTATCGCGTAATCATCATGCAAAACGGTGATGAAAAAGTGATTCCAACCAGTGGCTCTGAAAACCCTGATGTAAGGTCCAATGACCCTGACAGCAACCAGCACCAAGCATCAGCAAGCTTTCAATTATCAACAGAACTTGTCTCAGCATTCGGGATAACAGTCGATTCTATCCCCAAGTTCTGGACAACGGATCCAAAGCTTTGGTTCTGCAAGTTTGAAGCGATCGTATCCCTGATCTACCCGCAAAAAGACGATGTTCTTCTCTACCAGTTAGTTGTGGCTAACATAGGAATGGATGAGGTTATTCAGGTAGCTGATATAATAAGGAATCCACCTGATTTAAACAAGTACGGGACAATCAAAGAAAGACTGATTTCAGTCTACGAGGAGTCTGATTTTAAGAAAATGCAAAAGCTGCTCAAAGATGTGAAGGCGGGAACTTTAGATATGTCTGATTTTTTTCACCGATTGCGTCAGCTAGGTCTTAGCAACGCTAACACCGAAAACAATGAAAAATCATATAAATTTTAAGACTAGACCTACCAGAAGTTGTTTTCGACAATATAAATTGTCGAACCTCGATCAAACGAGATTATGGATACGCGAAGTTCGCGTAATTAATAGATCATAGATAATTATAGATAGGTACAAAATAGTTCGCGACGCGAACTATTTTATATCTTACGGGAAGCTACTTTGTTTACTAATGTAAGTACCACGAGATAAAAAATTTAAAACTTCCTTGTATTTTTTATTTAGCCAAGCGGACCATAGTTTGTTTCGTTGTGAGCCCAACAATTTATTAGGCATCTCTGACGCGATGAGAAGACGGATGTGGCGCGGCGGGCGAAGGTCCGTCTGCGAAGCAGGAGGTAGCGGGTTTGATTCCCGCCTTGGGACAAATGTGTGTATGATATGCAAATATTTGTTCTGGGGTTTGGGTGTATATCTTATCTATCATGCATTGTAGACAACAGTTTATAAGTAATCTAGTATAGTACCCATAATACAAGCTCTGCTTAGCTTGGGCCTAGATGATGTTGTGTGAATTGTTCAGCATTTGTGCCTTTAACAACTAAAATAGCACAAGTATAATTACATACCTTTCTGTTGGGCTCTGAACTCCTGGTCGTAGATTCTCCAGGCCTTCGCATGAGCCATCAAAGCATGTTTATTGCATAGGTAGGGCGCCACCTAAAATTATAAGATTACTTCATTACTGAACATACTAGGGCATACATACCATGTAAAAAGATGGTTCTTAAAAAAGCTGTTTATTCGATTCACCAAACTCGTCTAAACTTTTGTTGATCAAAAAACCGATTTAAGACGTAGGTAATTCGTTTTCATGCTGCAGTAATGGGCGTATTAAATCTGATATTGCTTATTTTCAGACTCATCAGCTTCGAAAATATCCTATCACCTATCACTTTTTAATAAATTTCGGTAGATATCTAAAATTTAGGATGTAGGTAGTAAGTTCTTTTGTATGTTTGTTAAGCGATTGCAAAATGTTATAAGCCCGGAGAGCCTCGATACCCCACGGACCTAGGGTCTCAACTCCAATGGGATTAGTTGGTCTTAAAACTTTACCTCAGCGTCTACAATCCCTGGAGCCATGATGCCAGTGTTATAAGCGATGTCGCAGAAGACCATCGGCTCGTTGAGCGTTATCCAGGTCTTCACGCGGTCTCCGAGGAGGGAGAATGCTGTGCGGGCGTAGTCCGCGAACCACTCCGATACCAGGGGATTCGCCCAGCCTCCTGGAAAGACGACCACTTTAGTTTAGTCTGCCCAGGGTTGCTACAAAGGTCACATTATCATTAAATTGACTTGTATTTGATTTAATAAAATATCCCGTCTCTTTATTAATTCATATACCTAACTAGCGACCCGCTCCGGCTTCGCACGGTTTTATTATACGTATAAACCTTCCTCTTGAATCACTCTGTCTATTAAAAACGCATCAAAATCCGTTGCGTAGTTTTAAAGATTTAAGCAGTCAAAGGGAAATAGGGACAGAAAGCGACTTTGTTTTATACTATGTAGTGATTGATTAGGTTACACATGGTGAGACTCATTTATCACTAGGTATTTAGGGTTTGTCTGAATGAAAACAGATTTGAGGCCGGAAATGAAAGTTTACTTAGTCCTCGATCTACACAGAACAGATGAGGCTTTAGTACTCTAACGTTTTTGCGAAATATAGTTTCTGTATGTATATTGTATACCTTATTTACTGAGGCATTAAGGCTCTCCACGTGTTTAAATATCTGAGTGGTAAAAATTTATCTGGTCGATAAGACGCGTGCCCCTCTAGCTGGTGAGTATCTGGCTAGTCCGGTCATTTTAGACAATTGAAATAAAGAAAATTCCGACAGAGCCAAATCTTCGTAGAGACCTTAGGTTTACCACAAGGAATAAAGTGTCAAAAGTCCCCATCAGTCCCATGTGAGCTTAGGGACTTATTCGGGGCCCACGGTCAAAATTTTAGGTTTTTTGGATTTTTCTCGAAAACGGTAAGTTTTATCGAAAAAGTACAGAGCAAAGTTGTAGATCTTAAAATAAGTAGGTAATTCTTATGGTGAGTATCTGGCGCAGCGCATCAGCATTGCCATACAGCGTGGTAATGCAGCCAGTGTCTTGGGGACGCACAGACTGGTATTGACATGGATCAGTTGAGCGACACCTAGTCTGTTTGCAACTGTCTGCAGTTAGCTCAATTGTGTATATTAGTTTTAATTTGTTTCTATTCCTTAATTGTGATTTTCATTGTTAATAATGCAAAGTACCTACAAATCGTGTGATACTACCCAGCACGACCACGGATGATTATCTTAATTTCAATGTGGTACAGATTCATGAAATAATGAGTACTTTGATGTACTCTATAATAAAAAAAGAGTACTCTCATATCTTCGCTGTTATAACACATAGGCCGGGGTCGTGCCAGGTAGTACCTTTCTGGCACGACCCCAACTAGATCTTGGGTATTTTGAGCAACTTTAAGATGAAAAATGTTACAAATTTGATGTACTGAATTGTACTGCATATCCTACTAATATCCTACTGTAATATTAGTAACGCGTAAGTTTTTAAGTATGGATAGATGGATGGATGTTTGTTACTCTTTCACGCAAAAACTTCTGAATGGATCTGGATGAAATTTGGCACAGAGATAGATTGTAGTCAGGAATAGCACATAGGCTATATTTTATTCTGGAATTCCCACGGGAACGGGAACTACGCGGGTGAAACCGTGAGGTGCTGCTACGCAAAAACTACTGAACAGATCTGGCTGAAATTTGGCACAGAGATAGATTGTCGTCAGGAATAGCACATAGGCTATATTTTATTCTGGAATTCCCACGGAAACGGGAACTACGCGGGTGAAACCGTGAGGTGCTGCTACGCAAAAACTACTGAACAGATCTGGCTGAAATTTGGCACAGAGATAGATTGTAGTCAGGAATAGCACATAGGCTATATTTTATTCTGGAATTCCCACGGGAACGGGAACTACGCGGGTGTAACCGCGAGTATACTCGAATTACCAATCCTGCGCAGACGAAATCGCGGGCACCGGTTCTTCGCGAGATATGGTCGGCCCATTGCCACTTCAGCGTGCTAATTCTTTGAGCTATGTCGATAACTTTTGTTCTCTGTCGGATATATTCGTTACGAATCGTGTCCTTCAGACTATGTATAAGTGCGCAAATTAAATAAATATTCTGGACATTCACACGAACGATCATCGTCTGAGCCCAAATTAGGGGTATCAGGAGAATTGCGCGAGAAGACATTTGCGCGAGCAGACACTTGCGCGAGAGCCCATTTGCGTGAGTGACCACTTGTGCGAGTTGCCACGTGCGCGAGTTCCACTTGCGCGATTGGACACTTGCGCGAAAAATCACAAATCTCCCTATATCGCTGGAAATAGAGGTCGTAGAGAAATGCGGATTTTGCCATTATGTAGATAATTTTGCTCTCGTCAATAAGTTTTTGAATTTTGTATTTTCAATGAAATGATTATTATCTGTATACCTCAAATTATGAAATAAAACCACCTAAAATGAATAGTCCCAATATGTAATTTTATTTAGTTTTACCTTCTTAGAAATAGTAATTATAAAATATTAAGTAACCCTGAACGTAAACGTGTGCTTGAGTGGAGACTGCGACTTAGCAAACGTAGTGTAGGACGCCCTTCGGCCAGGTGGGATGACGATCTGCGAAAGACTGCTGGCAGATGCTGGATGCGTCAAGCTGAAGACAGGGCGCTACGGCGCTCATTAGGAGAGGCCAATGTCCAGCAGTGGACTAATATAGGTTGATGATGATGATGATGATGTCCCGCACAAAAACCCGCTTTAAAACGGGTTAAATATAGATCAAAATTATTTAAAACTAGCTGGTGCCCGCGATTTCGTCTGCGCAGGATTAGTATTTCGAGTATAGTCGCTGTTTGACCCGCGTAATTCCTAAAAAATATAGCCTATGTGCTGTTCCAGACTACAATCTATCTCTGTGCCAAATTTCAGCCAGATCCGTTCAGTAGTTTTTGCGTAGCAGCACCTCACGGTTTCACCCGCGCAGTTCCCGTTCCCGTGGGAATTCCAGAATAAAATATAGCCTATGTGCTATTCCAGACTACAATCTATCTCTGTGCCAAATTTCATTCAGATCCATTCAGAAATTTTTGCGTGAAAGAGTAACAAACATCCATCCATCTATCCATACTTAGAAACTTTCGCATTTGTAGTAGGATATTAGTAGGATATGCAGTACAATTCAGTACATCAAATTTGTAACATTTTTCATCTTAAAGTTGCTCAAAATACCCAAGATCTAGTTGGGGTCGTGCCAGAAAGGTACTACCTGGCACGACCCCGGCCTATGTGTTATAACAGCGAAGATATGAGAGTACTCTTTTTTTATTATAGAGTACATCAAAGTACTCATTATTTCATGAATCTGTACCACATTGAAATTAAGATAATCATCCGTGGTCGTGCTGGGTAGTATCACACCTACAAATCTTATATTAGGTAGGTACCTATAAGTATTATTGTTCATTTGTGTCACAAACAGTTACGCCGCCGTCGTCGATCTTCTGTACATTCGTTGTCTGGAAGAGATTGTTGTTAGCGATAAGGGCACCGATTGTGTGTGTGACTCTATTTAATTATAGCTAAGTTCTTGTATATCATGTTTTGATGGTGCAATAAAGATATATACATACATCTACTAGCGACCCGCCCCAGCTTCGCACGGTTTTATTATACGTATAAATAAACCTTCCTCTTGAATCAGTCTATAAAAAAAAACCGCATCAAATCCGTTGCGTAGTTTTAAAGATTTCAGCATACAAAGGGACATAGGGATATAGGGACTGAGAAAACGACTTTGTTTTATACTATGTAGTTATAAATAAATATAGATTGTAAAAAATGGAACAGAAATATTTGTTGTGACAAAGATAAGAAAAGATTACTACTCGTGTTATTTGCTACATAATGTAGGTTACAGTTGGAGGTCTTAGATAAATTACATTACATCTTAAACTTAGGCAAGCAAATATTTAAAATTGTATTTGTAAAGGTAAACTGTTCATACAATTTATAATCAAGGATTTAGATCGTTAACAAGAAAGTCATAACACGTCATAACCATAACACATAGAGGCATTTATCTTACTAAAGCATAACGTCAAATTAATTTAGTACTTTCAAAACTATATTTCGTTGTTGGCGCTATGGCGCACATTAGGGGAGGCTTATGTCCAGAAGTGGGCTAATATAGGCTGATGAGGATAATGATTTCGTTGTTTGTTTTGATATTTGTGTTACGGTCTACCTACTCTCGAAAAACCACAGTGATTGGTGGCCACCAAGACAAACCTCGTATCTCTTCCTAAACTAGACAAACTACCTGAAAGTGAGAATTTTAGAAATTCCTTTGTTTGACGTAATTCTATGATAAAACTATTGATGGCACTAGTTTAGCTCTTGTTTAAGTCTTAAATTTTGGAGAGGCATTTCGACCACCTCTTCGCAGACCCTGCCCCACAACGAAAATAACAATCAAGGAATAAAAACAAATTAAAACTAGTTTATACAATTGAAACCATTGAGCTAACTGCAGACAGTTTCAAACAGAGTAGGTAGCGCAACTGATCCATGTCAATACCAGTCTGTGCGTCCCCAAGACACTGGCTGCATTACCACGCTGTATGACAATGCTGATGCGCTGAGCCAGATACTCACCAGCTCTCGGGTCACGCGTCGCATACCTAGATCCTGCAGACTCTGCGGCAGGTCCCAGTGGTAAAGAGTGACGACAGGTTCGATGCCCTTCTCCAGTAGACCGTCGATCAGGTCGCTGTAGTACCTGGCTCCATCCTCGCTCACGTGGTTGCTGAACCCTGAGGGCAGGAGCCGGCTCCAGGCGATCGAGAACCTGGGAATAAAGACTTTGTGTTTACTGGGAAACGTTGCGACTCGCCTCGGCTTCGCACGGTTTTATTATACGTATAAACCTTCCTCTTGAATCACTCTATCTATTAAAAAAAACCGCATCAAAATCCGTTGCGTAGTTTTAAAGATTTAAGCAGTCAAAGGGACAGGGAAATAGGGACAGAAAAGCGACTTTGTTTTATACTATGTAGTGATAGGGAAGGGTGTGTTTTCTCTGGATGGTTTAGCTGTAGATGACACGTCTCCAGGCGATCGAGAACCTGGGAATGAAGGCTTTGTGTTTATTGGGGAAGAAGTTGCGGATGGTATGGCATAGCTTGGGTAATTTAAGAAATCCATCTGTGGTTTTCTTTTGACAGCTCGGTCGGTTTTTATAGTTTTTAATTGAAACCTTGAAATGAATGAGTAAGAAAGTATTTACAAACATTTATCCCAATATTTTGTGTGGTGTTGTTATCTTGGTCCGACTGATTATCGTGTTTTATTGATTTTTTTTGTTTGTGATTTGAATGATTATCACAAAACCGTTTATTTTCATAACGTTCTTATTTCACCCGAACTCTAGTAGGTTGGAAGTTCGCCGTTCTATACCAGATTCCAGATAGTCCTAGTGTAGTCGACCGATGTGTCGCGGCGGTCAAAGATACGCCTTCTACGTAAGCGGTTGCGGGTTCGATTCCCGCCTCGAAAAATGTACGACTTTATAAATTCGTTCCGGGGTTTTAAAAACGATCTGTGTAAGTATATTTTCTATGTACCTATAACAAAAACATCTATAAGTATATGTATATAATTTCAGATTATACTGCAACATTTATTTACTAGATGCGCACCGCGGCTTCGCCCGCGAACCAGAGTCTTTTTTCAAACAACTTTCAGAAATTTATTACACAGCCCCTAGAGGTTAGGGGTATATCTACTATATAAAAATAAGTCGGGTTTTCCTTCCTGACCTGACGCTATAGCGTCAGGAAGGAACCGTGGAAATCGGTTCGTGCGTTCTGGAGTTATAACTCCAGAACGCACGAATTCCAAGGTTTTGCATTCGTTGGAAAGGTCTCGGGCTCCGTGAGGTTTATAGTAATGTATAATAAAACCGTGCGAAGTTAAAATTTGTAAAGAAAAATATTTTCTATACAAATTTTAACACCCTATTTATCCCTCTCAGAGGTTAAAATTTCCAAATTTTAATAGCCTATGTCTTATTCTAGCCTAATCTATCTACATGCCAAATCTTCTATAATATAAAAATGAATCGCAAAATGTGTTGGTAAGCGCATAACTCAACAACGGCTGGACCAATTTGGCCAAATCTTTTTTTAAAATGTTCGTTGAAGTTCAAGGATGGTTTTTACGGCGAGAAAAATATGATATTTGACAAATAAATAAATTTC
This sequence comes from Eupithecia centaureata, assembly GCA_944547425.1. Taxonomy (NCBI): domain Eukaryota; kingdom Metazoa; phylum Arthropoda; class Insecta; order Lepidoptera; family Geometridae; genus Eupithecia; species Eupithecia centaureata. The sequence goes on from OX155698.1 coordinate 2,266,623, forward strand.
CCCGCGGGCGACGCTGCGGGGCGCAGCTAGTTTCATATAAAATTAAATAACTAAAGTAGGTAGTTACGGAGATCACTTAAGTATAACAAACATTCACACAGACTTTCCCATTTATTATAATAGAAAGATAATAAGATAAGATAGTAAGATGTATTTATTTATTACTATTTATTTACTTATTAGGTACTTTATTTATTTAATTTATGGCTAGATGATGCTGTATGGATTAGGTATCCAGTATTATTTTTCATACCTGTAGTAATGAACTCCAAGCTCCTCCAACATCTGCACGTCTCTCTCCCACTTATGGTAGGAGTCGCATGCGACGTCTCCGTCGCGCCCGTCGGAGGCTGCGCCAGGGTTTCGGTGCATCAGTCGATCCCAAATGCTCTCACTCTTGTCTGTGGAGAACAATTACAATTAGGGAGCAGTTACACCGCATGGTCTGAACATCATCAGCCTATAGTCCACTGCTGGACATAGGCCTCCCCTAATGAGCGCTTGAGCGCCCTGTCTTCAGCTTGACGCATTCAGCATCTGCCAGCAGTCTTTCGCAGATCGTCATCCCACCTGGCCGGAGGGCGTCCTTCACTACGTTTTCCAAGTCGCGTTCTCCACTCTAGAACACGTTTATCCCAACGGTTGTCGGTTCTTCGCGAGATATGGCCGGCCCACTGCCACTTCAGCTTGCTAATTCTTTGAGCTATGTCGATAACTTGGTTCTCTGTCGGATGTATTCAATACGAATCCTATCCTTCAGGGAAACTCCTCACATAGCTCATTACGGTTTATCAGGTCATTACGGATAGGACGCTCTGATTGAAAACTTTCGTTCTCAAACATTGCAGTATGGATGACGCGAAGACTGGACATGGTCTGATCATGGTTTTCGATTCGACCTCTCCAACTCATCACGGCCCGGTGGGATGACGATCTGCGAAAGACTGCTGGCAGATGCTGGATACGGCAAGCTAGGGGGTATGGCGCTTAAAGATAATTGTGTAGTTATTTAGTACCTTCCTGCAAAGATTTTTTATTATATTTCTTTTTAACTTATTGCCAAGTTCCTACCAGCGAAAGTGCCCTTACCAGCGAAGAGATAATAATAATAACCTTTGGAATAGGTCAGTTTTACTGATAAAATTGACACCTTTTCATAAAGTCAATAAACTTACTTATAATAAGTAAAGGTGTCCATTTTATCAGATAAAATAAGTTATTATATTTATACCTACAGACATGTATTATAGGTATTATCTACATTGATATGAATACCTATCTCTATGTGCTTCTATATCTATTTTGATTGCCTAATCTTTGGTAGATACATGGTTACTTATCGCATGTTGATGTAAAAGGGATTTATACGAGTTGAATTTCTTTATCTAATCTCCAATTACTTACCTACAGTTTTCATACCTTCACTTGAATTAATGCATATTATTATCATATTAGATAGTTACTTATGTCTTGTCTGTCTAATCTGAAATATGTACCTACATACCTATCTACCTAGTTCTGTACCTACTGTTATATATTATGTATTTTTTTGTTAACTATAACATAAATTTATTAACAACGAAAATGACAATCAAGGAATAGAAAAAACCAAAACTAGTATAAATTGAAACAATTGAGCAACTGAGACGGTTGGAAACAGTCTAAAGGTAGCTCAATTGATCATGTCAAATTGTCAATACCAGTTGGAAACGTCCCCAAGACACTGGCTGCATTACCACGCTGTATGGCAATGCTGATGCGCTGACCCAGATACTCACCAGCTCTCGGGTCACGCGTTGCATCTACCTATTTCTAAATTATAATAATAAGGTAATTTGTTATTTACGTTGAACTTATATAAAGTTCAATATATGTATATGCTTAAAACAGAACCCCGACCCAAGTTATTAAAATTTTATATATATTCTGTATATTATATACAGGGTGTTTGGAGGATGGTAAGACAAACTCGGTGGGTGTGTAGGTAGACCTATTTGTAAAAGGGTATCATTTAATCGGTCAGTGAATTAAACAGATTTTGGTGAACAAAAAAATTAATTCAGTAAGCTGAATAAATAAAACTGGGCTGCGACAAATGGCCTGCAAAAAAATAAAAATTGGGCAACAAGAAATATAACAACGGGCTATTTAAAAAATATTTGTGCTCTAAATTATTTTTCATGCAGCGGCAAATCATGATTAGCATTTATTGAAATTTTGGCCTGCTGTAAAACTAAAAATGGAGCAACCAACTATCAAAAATGATCAGCAGACCGTGGATCGGAATTAATTCAGTGTTTGGAAGATCACTAATTAATTTTGGTTTGCTAATTTGACGATCAATGTGGCGGCGTGCGAGGCATTATTATTTTTATTATGGATGGATGGATGGATGTTTGTTACTCTTTTACGCAAAAACTGCTGAACGGATATGGATGAAATTTGGCACAGAGATAGATTATAGTCTGGAATAGCACATAGGCTATATTTTATCGACGAGAACGGGAATTAGCGCGGGTGAAACCGCGAGGCACTGCTAGAAATATATATACAGGGTGTCCCATAATGAGTGGATAACCTGAAAGGTGCTTATGCGGCAAGTCAAGGCCTATCAGAAACATTTTTTTTTTTTTTCTAATTTGACCCGTTCGGAAAATATTTAATATTTTGTAAATTTGGAAAAATTTGTATCTTTGTTCACATTTTTGGACTTTGTGCCTACAATTTCAACAATTTTTTTATTTTTATTTTTGGAATATACTAAAGAAAAACAGCTTTTTTGAACACCGTTTGAAATATTTTGGTAACTAGGATCAGTAATTTTCAAGGCAGGTTTAAAGTAGAAAATTTTAATTTTTCTAATTATTATGCAAAGTTTGAGCTGCTGTGGTTAAAAAAAAAGATAAGGAAACCTAAGATGCCAGCTACTTTAAAACATGTCCATTTCAAGAGCATCCTAAAATGATAACAAACGTTGAAATTTTGTAGGGTAAAAAACTGAGATATTGGTACTTTTGTGCCAAAAGGGGCCAATGCTACTAAAAATAATATTGAACCAACACATCAAAAAAATATCTTTTTCGCCATTCTCGTTCTAAAACGGTTACTTTGCTACTTAAACAGTGAGTGAAATCTATTTTCGCTGATTCATGCTGGAAAATAGGAAATATATTAATAAATAATAATCTAGCCGAAAGTAAAGAGAGTTTGTGCTATGAGTACGAATTTGGTGGTATGAATTTGGAAAGAAGATTCAAATTACAGAATGACGGGTGTCCAGTACACTAAGCCGTTCAGGAACGGCATTATTTAGATTCAGCGTATCCAAACATATGAATTAGGCGTGGTGGCGCTTCCCAGTGGCCAGCGCGGTCGCTGGACTTGAACCCATTGGATTTCCTTTACTGGGCTGGGGCAACTTGAAGGAACTGGTGTACAATTCAATTCTCAATTCAATTCAATTCTCTTTATTAATCATATATATAACATTACAGATTACAATAATCCAATGCGTTATAATATGGAACACGGAAAATTTATATATAATAATAAAAATCTAATAAACTTAAATTAGTACTTAGTAAAAACAAACACAAATACAGATAAAATCTTAAACAAAATTAAACTAAAATCACAAAATTAAAAGAAGACTAACAACAACAATAAACGTAGGAACTTTGATAAACAGACAACAACTTAACTATTAGGAACTATGATAGTGCTATCCGACATCACAATGTTTCACTAAAATAGAGAAGTGAACTCTCAACCACCTTCCATCCATCCACGAAAACATCGAGCTGAGGATTCTGGTTCAAAATCACGTTCAGGTTTCTCTGCGCGCGACAGATCGGGGACTGCTGACGCGCTACAGTCCTTGGAGGAGTAGGGGCAAATAGGGGGACACGCCCAGAACGGAAGCGAGAGCGATTTTCAGGTACACAAAGTTGACTTGCTTCAGTAAGAAGTGTTGGACAGTCTATTTCACCTCTCAGTAGGCGACATACTAGTAGCAGCTGGTCATACAGTCTCCTAGTCTGCAAAGAATTGAAACCTAATGTACCCTGTAAGAACTTAGTGGGGTACATGTATGGATAGTATCCACGTGATTTCCGGTAGAGAAATCTCAGGAAGCGTTTTTGTACTTTCTCTATCATGAGGCTGTAAGTGGATTCATGTGGATTCCAGACTGAGGAGCTTGTCTCTAACTTGGATCTTATTAATGAAATGTACAGTGTTTTGACGGCATTTGGGTTATTAAATAGTTTGCAGTTACGCGTTACAAAGCCTAGTCTTTTAAAACAGGTGGCAGTAAGTGTACGCATATGTTCGTGAAAAGTGAGTTTAGCATCAAATTGAACCCCAAGGTCTTTTATGCTAACATTTCTTGCTATTACTTCATCATGGAGTGTGTAGTTCGAAGTCAGTCCCCGCGTGGAGCGCGTATAACTCACCACTTGACATTTAGAGGTGTTAAAATGCAGCCTATTGTTTTTACTCCAAGTCAGAATTGCGTCTAAATCCCGTTGAAGTAGTTCACAGTCTTTTTGAGATCTTATGTTAGCATAGATTTTCACATCGTCAGCATAAAGTAGACAGTTTGAATGAACTACGGATTTTGTTATATCGTCAATCATGATGGTAAAGAGTAATGGACCGAGAGAGGACCCTTGACTTACTCCTGAGCGAGTATGGTACGCAGGAGAATCGAAGCAACCAAGTCTAACAAACTGAGTTCTATCCGAAAGGTAATTGGCAAAAAATCTGAGTAGCTTTGGGGCAAATCCATGGGCGCTTAATTTTTCCAGTAATACGTCATTATCGACATGGTCAAAGGCTTTTTTGAAGTCTAAGTATACAACATCGACTTGAGCGCTTTCATCTAACATTTTTGAAATATGGTTAACGAGTGTTAGAAGGTTAGTATTAACAGAACGGCCTTTTCTGAATGCGTGCTGGGCATCATTGAGGTAAGGTATTACAAATAACCTATTCTCTAAATACTAAAACTTAATTTCATTTCATTTATTATAACTTAATATAACTTCGACGTCAAGTCCAAAACGATGCGGAAAAAATTAACGACCGCAATTACGAAAGTTAGCTAAAAAATCCTTAATTAAAAAGATGCAGAGCCTGCATCAGAGATGGAGGACATCAATTTGAACATTTCATCATCATCATCACCATCATCAGCCCAAATCACATAGCTGCTGGACATAAGTCTCCCCTAATGAGCGCCCTGTCTTCAGCTTGACGTATCCAGCATCTGCCAGCAGGCTTTCGCAGATCGTCATCCCACCTGGCTGGAGGTTGTTTTATACAAAGTTTGCTAAGTCTTGCTAAGGTTGTCGGTTCTTCATGAGATATGGCCGGCCCACTGCCACTTCAACTTGCTAATTCTTTGAGTTATGTCGATAACTTTGGTTCTCTGTCGGATGTATTAATTACGAATCCTATCCTTCAGAGAAACTCCTCACATAGCCCTTTCCATAGCTCGCCGAGCGACTTAGAACTAGTGGATGGAGCAGCCCTACCGTGAGTGTCTACGTCTCAGCTCCGTAAGTCATCAGAGGTAGGAGGATAGGACGCACTGATTGAAAACTTTCGTTTTCAAACATTGCTGTATGGATGATGAGATTTCACTTACTGTTTTTTTAGTAGCAAAGTAACCGTTTTAGAACGAGAATGGCGAAAAAGATATTTTTTTGATGTGTTGGTTCAATATTATTTTTAGTAGCATTGGCCCCTTTTGGCACAAAAGTAGCAATATCTCAGTTTTTTACCCTACAAAATTTCAACGTTTATTATCATTTTAGGATGCTCTTGAAACGGACATGTTTTTAAAGTAGCTGGCATCTTAGGTTTTCTTATTTTTTTTTAAACTACAGCAGCTCAAACTTTGCATAATAATTTGAAAAATTTAATTTTTCTACTTTAAACCTGCCTTGAAAATTACTGGTCCTAGTTACCAAAATATTTCAAACGGTGTTCAAAAAAGCTGTTTTTTTTAGTACAGTCCAAAAATAAAAAATAAAAAAATTGTTAAAATTGTAGGCACAATGTCCAAAAATGTGAACAAAGATACAAATTTTTCCAAATTTTTAAAATATTAAATATTTTCCGAACAGGTCAAATTAGAAAAAAAAATAAAAAATGTTTCTGATAGGCCTTGACTTGTCGCATAAGCACCTTTCAGGTTATCCACTCATTATGGGACACCCTGTATATACCTAAGCAGCCCGTCCCGGCGTCGTCGCACAGGGGACAGGTAGGTATTTAACAAAAATTTTATATATATTATAAATTTTAACATGTACCTACCTAGTATACACACTCACGCAGACGATTTCAAGCATTGACTCTGACTCCCCACAGTACCCCAGTGACGCCCTACATCACATAGGTAACTTTTATTTTTTTTTAAACTTTTTTTATTACACTATGCGCCCCGCGGCTTCGCCCACGAACCAGAGTTTTTTTATACAACCTTCAGAAATTTATAACACAATCCCTAGGCGTTATTTTGTTAAAATAAAAAATACATGTCAAATTATTTATTTTATAGTTTATTTATACTGAGTTTTGAGTAAATTGAATCAAGGAAAAATAATTTTCTAAACAAACTTTAACCCCATCAGAAGTTAATTTTTGAAAATTTTATTAGCGTTTTGGATCGCGAAAGCAAATTTGGGTTTTTGCATTTAGAGCTGTGGCAGGGCGGCGCGACGCGGCGGGGCGCGCGGCGGCAGGGAGCGGACGCGCGCTACTTGATTTCACCAATCAACTTTGAGCCTTACTTTTTGTGTGCTTGCTTGTAAATAAGGTTCCTGACCACAGAAATCCTAGCACTAGAAAAGTTATTTCTCTGATTGATTACATAGGTAATTAGGTACCTGCATCCGAAACGCTTGTCGCCACCTCTACTAATATTGTAAACGCGAAAATTTGTAAGTATGGATGGATGGATGTTTGTTACTCTTTCACACAAAAACTACTGAACGGATCTGGATGAATATAGATAGATTAAATATAGTCTGGAATAACACATACGCTATATTTTATCCAGAATTCCCACGGAAAATTCCGGTAATTTCGCGGGTAAAACAGTACCTACCTACTATTTTAATTGGGAAAATAAATAAAACAATGAAAAAATATGAATGTTAACATAAAAATTTATGACAGTATGTATGTGTGTAAGTCCTCGCACTCCGTGCAGCACATTTTGGGATATAACTTTATTTCTTTATTCCCAAGATTGACAGATAGAGATCATCTGTAGGAAAGCCCCAAAGATTTTAAACTTTGCTTAGTATTTACTAAGTTATTATCGGTCATAAAGTATCTACTTACATACCAAATTTCATCTAAAATACTAAGTATCTACATACCTACCACCACCAAATTTGTTCTCAATAACTTAAGTATCTACTGAGATTATTTATAACAAAAATTTACACAGACTTTCAATAATAGTATCTACCTAAAATAGTAAGATTTCAAACGCAGTACCAGTGATTACGGCTTATTTTCGCTTTTTCCTGCTTTACTTTTTTACAATTCTTTTGCCCATAACATTTATTATGCACCTCAAAAATGTAATTACTTGCTGTAACATAATAACGGTTTATTACTGCCCATGATTTTTTTATTCAGTTGCCCAAAAGTATTAATTTCATAGACCATACCGCTATTTATTCACTTCCCAAAAATTTTATATTTGTCAGCCAAGTATTGCAGGTCGTTTTTATTTTACATCCGACCAAAATTTATTAAGCTGCCCAAATATTTATTTAGCTGATTTTTACCGCTTACCCCAATATTTAAAATAACTACCAATAAATTTACACCCTTTGTAAAATACAATTTGAAGGACAAGACCCTATTTGTTCAGATTTTTTATCCTGTTTTTTAAATAGTTTTTCCGAAAGATTACATCTTTACCCCTACAAATATTTTTGAACATTGTTTTCTATTAAAAATTTTATTTGGGACCAAAAGTTCCCAGGTGTATGTTTTGTCTCTTGAAATCAATTAAGTATAATTAAAAATAACGAGTAAATAATTAGTTATAAGCTCACAAAGATCAAGAATTAAAAAAATGTAGTCAAGAAGTTCAACTTTGCATCGATTTTTATAAAAAAGTATTAGCTATAGAAGAGTTCAAATGCTTTTTTAAAAATTAGCATTACCATGCTGTATGGCAATGCTGATGCGCTGCGCCAGATACGCACCAGCTCTCTACATAAAATACTAGGTATTTACTAATAGAATAATGTTGGTCTTACCGCTGACATTCCAGGCCCCTTCCACCTGGTAGGCTGCTGAAGCTACTCCGAACTTGAACCCTGGAGGGAAGCTCAGCTCATCAGCACATGTACTGACGACGGTTAGGCTGAAATATACCAATAATATTTGTAGGTGTCGATTTACAAATAAAATTTATTGAAACAACTAGCAACCCGCCCCGGCTTCGCACGGCTTCGTTTTATTATACGTATAAACCTTCATCTTGAATCACTCTATCTATTAAAAAAACCGCTTCAAAATCCGTTGCGTAGTTTTAAAGATTTAAGCATATAAAAGGACATAGGGATATAGGGACAGAAAAAGCGACTTTGTTTTATACTATGTACAGTGTGTACAGTAGTGATAACAAAACGACTAATTACAGTATTTAGGTACTAAAAAAAATAATGTTTTACTACTACTACTACTTTTTAAATAATAGTAACTTATCTACCTAACTAACTACTACTATAATACTAGTTTTTACATTTATATTAAACTCCTAAAAATCAAAGCCGTCACCAGAAGGCAGTGCCCAGAATTCAGAATGCTGGCAGCATTGCCACGTTGAATAGCAATGCTAATTCCTTGAAATAGCACTAAACGACTCAATTGTAGTTTGTATATTTATTTATTTAAAATTAAGGAATATAAATAAATAATAACTAATACAATTGAAACAATTGAGCTAACTGCAGACAGTTGCAAAAAGTCTTGATTATTTACCAATTTAACATAGAAAGTTAAGGTATATGATATGTTTACAAAACCTATAAAAAGGGGAAGATTGAAGAGTAGACGCGAGCGAAGCCACGAGTAGAAAGCTAGTTTAATAATCTGGAATTTCTTATTAAAACGCCCCTTTTTAATTGAAGCTTTCATAACTAACGCTAACTAACAAAAACTTTGACTTCAAGTAAAGCTCCAAACTGTACAGAAAACCTTTCATAACTAACAAAAACTTTGACGTCATAACTAACAAAACTTTGACGTCAAGTAAAGCTCCAAATTGTAGGTACAGAAAACCACTCTTAGAACAAAAGACTGCTTGATCTAGAATTAATCTACAAATAATTAGGAATTTCCTTTAAGTCAAGGATAATGGACCATTTAAAACATACATATAAAGGTATTTAAGGTAAAGTCATCAAACAAATTGGGCCCAGATATTATTGTAAAGTATATTGGTTATTTTATACTCACCAAAACACGACTGTCAACCAAGCAAGCATTTTGATAACTATTCATTATCAGTACTTTATTTACTTTATCTTCATAATGCTGACAAATATTTAAAAACAATTTATGTAAATATTAGTAAATAATTTCTGAGGAAAATTATGACGTTACCGTAAATAGATAGGTAAAGGTTTGGTATGGATTAGTAGCATGTAATCCATACCAACGTTATATATATTTATTATATATTCATGCGTCATATAAAAGGAGTAAACAACCAAGTATGTCACTGTACGTTCTGTCACAGATAAGACATAATAGTAACTTCATAAGTTAAGGGGCCGAATTCCATTAAATTCAAAACAAAGGTCTCAATAGTCCGCTCTCATCGCTGGTGGCTCAATGATGATGAGCCACAGATAGTAATAGGTCAGGTGTGTTAGGTTTTATTTAATTTTATTTTTGATTTTATTTTATTGTGATTTATTGTGTATGTATAATTTTTCTATGGATGTATTACTACCGTCTGAAATAAATTATTTTGAATTTGAATTTGAATTTGAATAGTGCCATTTAATCAAGATGTTTAAAATAACGTTTGTGCATTTGGTATTCTACTATTTTTTGCGCTTGAAGAGACTTTCATAATAAGAATGTCAAATTGGTAGTCATAAACGTAATCGTCACAGCTATGAATGAATCTCTAAAAGTGTGGTAGTAGAATACCAAAAAGAGTTTAACACTGACATTTTGACACGATACTATTGAAATGGTGAAGCGATTTATTTAGTGGAATTTGGGCCCTGGTACGCGGCGAAAAGAGTTGAATTATTTTTCCGCATTCGTCCCACTGCGTTCGGACGGAAATAGTCCGAATAAGGATAGGTATTGGGAATTAATGCTGATTCGTCCCATTTTTTCAAGGCAGGCTTGAACTGTTCACCACACACTTTTATGACACACTTTGATCAGTTGACCTAACTGCAGAGCTGTTGAGCTAACTGCAGACGGTTGCAAAAAGTCTAGAGGTGACTTTTTGCAACCGTCTGCAGTTAGCTCAATATCTATATATGTTTCTATTCCTTGATTGAAACTTTCGTTTTTAAAGATAACTTACATAATTTAACGTTTTACCTGGATTTGAAAGTGTTTCTTCAAAGTATAAGTTGGTTGTTAAGCTTGTAGGTATGGTAAGTTTTAACCATGGGTAATTAGGAATCCAAGGTCAAAATGAGGCATCTTAACTCAAAAACTTGATGTCGTAGGGTCATTAAAATCTAGACTGACTCTGACTCCGACTCCGACTCCGACTCCGACTCCGACTCCGACTCCGACTCCGACTCCGACTCCGACTCCGACTCCGACTCCGACTCCGACTCCGACTCCGACTCCGACTCCGACTCCGACTCCGACTCCGACTCCGACTCCGACTCCGACTCCGACTCCGACTCCGACTCCGACTCCGACTCCGACTCCGACTCCGACTCCGACTCCGACTCCGACTCCGACTCCGACTCCGACTCCGACTCCGACTCCGACTCCGACTCCGACTCCGACTCCGACTCCGACTCCGACTCCGACTCCGACTCCGACTCCGACTCCGACTCCGACTCCGACTCCGACTCCGACTCCGACTCCGACTCCGACTCCGACTCCGACTCCGACTCCGACTCCGACTCCGACTCCGACTCCGACTCCGACTCCGACTCCGACTCCGACTCCGACTCCGACTCCGACTCCGACTCCGACTCCGACTCCGACTCCGACTCCGACTCCGACTCCGACTCCGACTCCGACTCGGACCGGAGATGAAAATGTAATACACCAGGTGTAGTGTACACTTTTATCCCGTTTGAGAAGGAATATAATAACTTAAGGTGATCCGAGTTCCATACGTTTGTATTTTCCCAAATATGAGCGATGTGGACATAATTTAACAAATAAATAACTGTTTTTGGCTTTGTTATTCGTCATTATTTGCGGCAAATTGTGTTTGATTCATGAAAACACTCGGTATAATTAGATATAACGTGAAAATTTTAGGCCATTTCTATCAATGCGTGAGTGAACACGGATAGTGTCGTACGCCCGCTTACTTGAACTTGTGAGTGTGACGGCGGCGACGAAATCGCCATCTCTGTGCTATCTAAAGAATCATCTAATAATACCATAGTTTACGTTCTCAAAGCGTTTTTCCATCGTCCAAGTATTTATTCCCTTCTATTTTTGTTGCATGTCAAATAAGATCTAGGAAGCCTACGTGCCGTTCCCATGACAACAATAAATGACTTTTACGCTGGGGCCACACTACCTTACCGTCTACCGGGCTGTTACCGCAATAATTATGACATTAAATTACCGTTTAAATTACTGCATGAACTGGTGTGGTTACACTAGAGTTTACCTAGATATGTCAATAAATGAGGCGGTAAAAATATCACGTGCGTCGCCGCGCCGGTGAGCTCATATTGCACACTGGACAAACGGTAGTGGCCACAAACGCATTAATTACTGCGGTAATCTTCTTTGATGTGCGAAACAAGACCGCCGCCGGAGCTATTGCCTACCGCCATTTGCCATATTGATTGAAATTGTAAAATTATGGCCATAAATCGTGGTTACACCTAGGTGTTGTATAACTTATGGCAATAATTATCGGCATATCACGATAGTGTGGCCCCAGCATTAGACGTGTCAGAGTGTATGCAAAGCATTTCGCTCATTCATCAGCGACGACCGATGTGGCGCAGTGGGCGAAGGTCCGCCTGCGACCGGTTGCGGGTTCAATTCCCGTGTCGGAAAAAAATTGTGTACGATCTGCAGAAATTTGTTCCGTTGGTCTGGGTGTTTTCTATGTATTTAGAAAAAAAATATCTATCTATGTAATGTATTGTATTAAGTTTATCAGTCAACTAGTACCCATAATACAAGCTTTGCTCAACTTGGGGCTAGATGATGCTGTGTGGACTGTCCGGAATTATATATTTTTTTTTATTTTATTGGACTAATCGTCACTTTTTACAGGAGCCAAAAGAAAATTTTGAACATGATTTTTTTGAAAAAATGTTTTTCTTTCATTCATCACATTCATCATTGTTTTCGTAATTTTTTGCTCTATTTTAAAATAATGGTCGCTGTTATATCTATCACCCAACTTGATAAAAACTACAAAAGCCCTTTTTGCATTCAAATTTTGAAGCAAAGTTAAGATAATAATCCCAATAAAAAGAAATAAATATTTAAATGAAATGTTTTCAAAAGAAGATATACTTTATGAGAAATAAAACATTTTCTAAATTTTTTGAAATGTGGCCGTTTTGCATTCAATGAGCGATTTGTAAAAATGCCTGAACATTAGCTGGCGTAAAGAGCTAAAATAAAATAAAAATCAGTTGGTGTTGATAGTACATAATTGTTTCATTTTATTTTTGTCATACCGTTAGAAACGAGGTCAGGACCCTTTGTGGGATGTACGCAGAACAGTCTACCAAAGTTTTATATTACAATAAAATAGACTTAGGAAGGCTTACAATAAGTAATTTATGACAAACATGAATTTGTTTGTACTAGGTCTATGACATTGTTCAAAACATAAAGAATAAAAATGATAAAAATCAAAAATTTTGGTAGTGTTGAAGGGATTCGAGCCCGTACTAACGGGATGTATCAAAATTTTGTGGATATTTTATCATCAAAAAGCAAAAAGTAAATCAAATTTTCAGTGGTTTCGAACCCAGGTACGACTATACATCGTCGCACCCACCCGACTGTTCGAACCGCTAGTCCAACGTGACTTATTGAAATACGGTGAAAATTTGTATTACTTTTAATCTATTATAAGTGGTCGTAAAATCGGAGCTAAAATACCTAAGTACACAAAGAACAGAGTCAAAAAAAGTGGAGACTTCCTTACGCCAACAATTTTATTGTAATTTTATTATAATATTGGAACAACTTTCACAGTGAGTACATTTAAAATTAATGATTGTTATTGTGAACTCATTCAAATTATTTGTCAATTCCAATGATTTAACGAAATTAATAAATAGTGTGAAAAGTATTTTTTTTACCTATAATTTGTAAGATATTCCTTAGCTTATAAGCTAGTTTGTAAATAACATTACCCTCTGCGCCTTTTTACTTAAATTGTTCAAAACGATAAAAGAAAATTACCTCCAATTTTTTTTTAAATGTAAATAGAGCCTGTTTTTATTCTTAAAAAAAACAAGAGTCGAAAATTAGTTCGTTAACTAGTGGTTTTATTGAATTAATTTTAGATGTAATTTAGTTATGTCCCGAAAACGGAACTATTGGTCCGAAAAATATTTAGTCCTAAGGCGTCTCCAATTATCTCTGTTATTTTTCGAACAGTAGTTATTTTAGTTCCACTGAATTTATAGGGTTTGCCTGTGTGAGTGACTCGTAGCGGCCGATCACTCACACAGGCAAGATCTTTTTTTGTGTGAGTGACTCGTAGCGGCCGATCACTCACACAGGCAAAATCTTTTTTGCTCTTCCCAAATACAAGCTCCATAGATGCTTTCAACACTTGAAAAATTGCTTGGTACATAAAAAACAACATCCCATTTGCGGCAAATATATTACAATTAAACAATTATGCACAATTTAATAAGAAAATAGTGAAAAACTTCAACATAGAAAATCAGCGCCATCTAATAGCGGAGCTATGCTTAGTCCTGGACCAGAAACAACCTTAATTTGAATATTGGTTCGCTAGGGTCGTGCTACGTCTATCACCGGCCGCGGTCACACGGGTAGTGATCCGTCTAGCCTGCCATGATTCTCGTCCATGCCACACCGAAGCAACAGATTATCTTCAAGCTTCAGGCATCTACTTATAATGTAGGGGAGAAGGAGGTAGCTTAGGACAGGGGTACCTTTAGACATTGGAGATTACTCCAAAACCATCGACATTTTTTTGGAAGAAAATGCATTTTTAGTATTCAACACTACTACATATCATTCGCCACGCTGTCAGCTGTAAAACTGATTTTAGTAGCAGGTCGGGTTCTGTTTTTATTTGGTCATAAGTTTGGGTATCCATGCATGGATAGAGCCTACCATATTAGTTTCTAAGCTGTGTGAACCTGGCAACCAACTTTAAGATATTCATGTTTTTTTGATCTTATTCGATTGTACCGGGTGTGTACCCGATTGTACCGACAAAATTTTCGTTTGTACCCTAAGGGGAAAAAGTTATGGGGAGGGGGAGGTTTTTCAACTGTCGGTTTTGACTTACGTAGGTAAAACTGTTGATTGCACTTCAAAATTGAAATAGCAAAAATATTTAAAAATAAATAATACAATTTTAGGTAGAAACAAACAAAACACATGAACGTAAACATTAAATTATGTTTTATAGATAGATCTTGAATGACCTAACATGAATATTGCGTAACTGGAACGAAACAAACGGGTACAAATGATAAACTTTGACTTAAAGTATCAAAATTTTTCAAAAAATTCCCATACCCATTTGAACCGCTCCAATTGGGCTAGATTTAAGTTAGGTCACTCAAGATCGATCTAAAATCATGCATATCTAGAACCTAGCTTATGATTTGTAGTAAAACCTAATAAATTTTTCAAGAATTTGATTTTTTCGTAAAATTTTGATACTTTAAGTCAAAGTTTTCGTTTGTACCCGTTTGAACCGCTCCAATTGAGCTAGATTCATGTTAGGTCATTCAAGATCTACCTAAATACATGCCTGTCTAGAACCTGGCTCATGATTTGTTGAATAAACTTGACAAATTTTTCAAGAACAGGGTTTTTTGGAAAGTTTTGATACTTTCAGTAAAAGTTTTCGTTTGTACCCGTTTGAACAGCTCTAACTGAGCTAGATTCATGTTAGGTCATTCAAGATCTACCTAAAAACATGACTGTCTAGAACCTGGCTCATGATTTGTTGAACAAAGTAGATGAATTTTCCTAGAATGGGATTTTTTGAAAAAATTTGATACTTAGTCAAAGTTTTCGTTTGTACCCTTGTGTATCGCTCTAATTGGGCTAGATTTAAGTTAGGTCATTCAAGTTCTATTTAAAACCATGCATATCTAGAACCTAGATCATGATTTGTTCAACAAAGTTGATGATTTTTCCTAGAATGGGTTTTTTTGAAAAAATTTATACTTTCAGTCAAAGCTTTCGTTTGTACCCGTTTGAACCGCTCCAATTGAGCTAGATTCACGTTAGGTCATTCAAAATCTATCTGACAACTTGCCTTTTTAGGACTTGGCTCATGATTTGTTGAACAAAGTTGATGATTTTTCCTAGAATGGAATTTTTTGAAAAATTTTGATTCTTTAAGTCAAAGTTTTTCGTTTGTACCCGTTTGTTTCGTTCCAGTTACGCAATATTCATGTTAGGTCATTCAAGATCTAGGTATCTATAAACATGCCTATCTAGAATCTGGCTTATGATTTGTTGAACAAACTTTATCGATTTACAAAATATGGTAGGTATGTTTTCAACATAATTTAATGTTTACGTTCATGTGTTTTGTTTGTTTCTACCTAAAATTGTATTATTTAACTTTAAATATTTTTGCGATTTCAAGGTCTATCGATGATATTGCCTAAGTTTCACGAAATATTCAATTTTGAAGTGCCAAATGGTCCATGAGATTGGCCAAGCGGATTATGGAAATTTCAACCAACTTTTTAAACGAATTTTCAGGTCCCACATGTGTTTTCCTTACATACTCGATTATATATACACTTTTCCAATGCTACCATCATTACTACCAAACTGGTAGATAGTGTAATAGGCGCTCCACATTCACACGAGACATTCACGCGAGAATCTCCGGAGATTCTCAGCGAGAACTGTAGCGAAAACTTCTTTGGGTACACACTCTCACAAAGTTCTCAAATAGTTCTCGCTACAGTTCTCGCACTCGATGACGATGAAGCGAGCTACTGAGAAACATGCGAGTGTGGAGTCAATACACGTTCTCGCCTGTTCCCACGTTCTCGCGCTCCTTTGTCTCGCGCCAAAAAACCAACAAAAAGTGGAGAAAAGCCCGAGAACAACGCGAGAACTTGAGAAGAATACGCGAATCGCTTCCACATTCACGTTTCTCGCATGTTTCACGCGTTCTCGCGAAGTTCTCGTGTGAATGTGGAGCGGCCATAAAGTTTATTTTTGAAACAAATCGGAATGTTAACTCATTCGCTTAAAAACTATTTGCTGTAATACACAATTACTTAATTGTGCTACTACCATGCTAATCAGTATTCTAGGTATTCATTTCCACTGTAGTATTTATATTCATATTCATTTATTCAATCGTAGGTATTAAATAAAAAATAAAACTATACACTTGATTTCGTGCTAAAGCTATTTCAAACAGATAATTAGATTTTGATGGTGAGGTAGATCGGACATTTCTCACCAGCAATTATACCTCTATAAAATAATTTGCCTGGAACATTGACGAACATGTACACTGGTTGTAACCTTTATAATAAAAATATATACAGTTTAATTTTGCATAGGTGAATAATAAAAGGCAAACCCACTGCAAGGGTCTATCTATGGGTCCTTCGACTATTTGGTATATGGTTTGTACTTCCAAGGGTAAAACCATAGTGCTCTAGCATAATGATACTGATAACCTTTCTAAATTTACAAATTACTGTGGAGTCAGACCGGCCCTTGCAATGAGAGGTCGTATGTCTGTGGATAGATAGAGGTATAATTGCTGGTGAGAAATGTCCGATCTACCTCACCATCAAAATCTAATTATCTGTTTGAAATAGCTTTAGCACGAAATCAAGTGTATAGTTTTATTTTTTATTTAATACCTACGATTGAATAAATGAATATGATTATACTTCGTGCTTTGTTCTTCGAGATGAGTAACCTGTAAGAATATTTATTAATCTAGTCAACTTGTAGTAGTAGATCCAGCTATCATCACTCCACGTCACTTATTTGAGGGTACCTTTGATTTTAACTTTTTTGTACAAGCTGTGGTCGCTGCCCGCCTCGGTCGTCATTCGTGATTTTAGTGTCAATCACTCCGCGCGTGCGCTTCCATTCCGAAATAAAAATGCCAAAAAGGAAGCGTCACGAAGAAGATAACGTTGCGAAAAAGTTAAGGAAGATAGAAAAAATGCTGAAACAGTGTAAAAAACCTCGGAGAAGAATTATTTCGTCATCATCAGACTCGGACGGCTCCTCGCAATCACCGCATAATCCACGCGGTAAGTCCTACCTTCGTACAATAATATTCTTGTGCTAAGATTCGTAAAAAGGTTGTCGCACGAGGACGTCTGCGGGACTATCCAAGCGTAACCTACTACGATGACGTCATAAAAGCACAGGGCCGAACTCAGGCTTGTTGGCAAACGCACATGGACGTCTTATGGACCATCCGAGCGTATTAAAGCCACGCCATATTTTGATAATTTCGTTGCTCTAAGTGACACCGTCACAATACCTATTTCTATGCACATGGACGTCTTTGGGACCATCCGAGCATAAAGAAATTATTATACATGAGCCTCGCCACTTGGCGAAATAATGTTACTGATCTGTACCTACGTACACGCCCTACCTACTTACGATCAATAAAATAAATTTCAAGTAACTTGAAGTTACTCCTAAATTATGCGATAAAAATCATAAGTAAGGTTTCTAAAAGTCACATACAAGTACCTACCTAAATAGCTTGTTTGGCTATTTTCAGGTGAGGAAACTCGGAGCCCGAGTAGAGATAGAATGGACACAGATTCCATACTTCTCGAGTGCGAAGACCAGCGACAAGAAAATATGTTGCCACAATCGCAGCCGTCATCACCGGCACAACGGCCGCCGCCGTCTCCTCGGGCAAAGCCGTCAGCAGCGTCTCCTTCGACAAACCCGCCGCCGCCGCCAGGGCCGTATACGCCACAAGAGGCGAATGCAGAAGCCGAGGACTTTGTGCCACAGACAATAGAAGATTTGCCAGAAGATTCCGGTGTCGAAAATGAAATCCTAGAAATCCTAGGCGATGACCCGACGGTAACAATCGAATACGGAAAAGATATTCGTCCAGAACTAGCTACTCGTTTTAATCACATTGCCACAAATGGCATGAATAAAGATTACCGAAAGGAGCTTTGTGACAAGTACCTAATACCTGGGAATTGCACATTAATTGGCGCTCCCGTCCTGAACGCCGAGGTCAAACTCGCACTAAACGAGAACACACTGAAACGCGATAAGCTTATCGAAGCGCGTCAAAAACGCACCGCTGTAGCTATTTCATGTTTAAGTGAAGCCATTTCACATGCTTTGGACGCCAAAGAAAAGGACAGGCCACAAATAAAACGGCTTATGGACACAGCTCGTCTCATATGTGATACTCAACATAATGATTCAGTGTCACGCAGAAACCTTGCTGTTTTCTCGATTAACAAAGAAATGAAAGAACCTCTGCTCAACACCAAGATAGACAAGTCGCTATTTGGTGAAAATTTAACGGATTCCTTAAGGACAGCAAAGGCTATCACAAAATCAGGGTCAGAACTGAAAACCCAATCGAAGCCACCGACAAAAAACTGGCGAATCCCAGTCGCAGGTCGCAGGCCACCAGCGACGAGCCGCAGGGGTGGGCTTGCAGCGCCGATGACGTCGGCTCAGCCAGCAAGCGCCGCCGCCGCCGCCGCCGCCAGCGGAGCAGCGGAGCGCGCGCGGCTACTCGTCGCGCAAGCCGCCGCCGCCGCCGCCGCCGAGGTTCGCGCGCAGGCGGTACTAGACCAGGTGAAATACGCAGGACAACTTTCGCATTTTTTAAAATCTTGGTCTATTATCACTAAAGATCACACGATACTTTCGTGGATCGACGAAGGCTACAAAATAATATTTTCGAGACCTGTAAAACAATTAGCTCCACCCCCGAGGCATAAATATTCAGACTTTGACAAATCGTTAATATCAGAATCTATTCAAAAACTAGAGTCATATGGAGCCGTATCTCTTTGTAAGCCATGTAAAGACCAATTCATTTCGAACGTATTCTTACGCCCCAAACCAGATGGTAAAATGAGGTTTATTCTAAATTTGAAAAACTTAAATAAATTCATAGATACTTCACACTTCAAGATAGAAGACTTTCGTACAACTTTAAAATTAATGTCCCGTAACTGCTTTATGGCCACGATAGACTTAAAAGATGCCTATCATTTTATAAAAATCCACCCCGAAAGCAGGAAATATCTAAGATTTCAATGGAATGGTAAATTATATGAGTTCTGTGTTTTAGCATTTGGATTGAGCACGGTGCCATATGTGTTTACAAAAATTACAAAACCTATTGTAAAACTTTTAAGGGCTGGTGGATTTATGTCGACAATTTACCTTGATGACATGAACTTGATAGGCTACTCTTATAATGAATGCGATAACAATGTTAAAATTACTTACGAACTGCTATGTTCTCTAGGCTTCATAATTAACGAGGAAAAGAGTGTACTCAGACCATCAAAACGTTGTCAATATTTAGGATACATTCTTGATTCTCATAAATTCGAAGTTTCATTGCCGATAGATAAAAGAAATCGCATTAAGAAGGAATTGTTAAAATTTATTGAAATTAAAACCTGTAAAGTTAGACAATTCGCACAGCTTATTGGACTACTAGTCTCCGCCTGTCCGGCTGTTGAATACGGATGGCTCTACACTAAAGATTTAGAGAGATGCAAATATTTAAACTTAATTGATGATAACAATTATGAAAAAAATATGAATGTTCCGATTTCTTTACAAAATGACCTAAAATGGTGGCTTGATTCAATAAAAAACTCGGTGCACAGAATTTTAGAAGACAAATACAAAACTGAAATATTCTCTGACGCCTCAACGACGGGGTGGGGAGCAGCGTGCGGCGAGGAGACAGCCAGCGGACAGTGGTCCAGCGAGGAATGCAAAAAACATATTAACTACCTAGAACTACTCGCTGCATTTATAGCCATTAAGGTTTTTGCTAAAAATTACTCCAATTGTCAGATACTCCTCAGAATCGACAATTCAACAGCAATCTCGTATATCAATAGAATGGGAGGTGTACAGTTCCCCCACCTCACAGAAATAACCAAAAATATCTGGCAGTGGTGCGAATCAAGAAAAATTTTTCTGTATGCGTCTTATATCCGATCCAAGGACAACTCGAGGGCTGACGCCGCATCGAGACGTATCCACCCAGATATCGAGTGGGAAATCGCGACCTCTGCATTTCAGAAAATTACTTCTGTTTTCGGACAACCTCAGATAGATCTATTCGCAAGTCGAATAAATAAAAAATGTTGTAAATACGTCTCATGGCACAAAGACCCGGACGCTTATGCAATCAATGCTTTCACTCTTGATTGGTCAGGGTTCTTCTTTTACGCATTTCCTCCTATTTCGATAGTTTTGAAATGTCTAAGGAAGATTATAGTTAATAAAGCCACAGGAATAGTGGTTGTTCCCTTATGGGAAACACAACCATGGTTTCCCGTTTTTCTACGGTTGTTGGTTAGTGAGACTATATCGTTCAGTCCCAGTGAAAACATTCTCGTTTCTCATTCTAGCCGGGGCGACATCCAGTCGAATCTTACCCTGGTTGCCGGGGTGCTCTGCGGGCAGCGCTACTGCGGCGAGACGTCCCCGCAGACTCCGTAGACATCATGCTGGCGTCTTTGTCCCCTAATTCCGTAAAACAGTACGATGTCTGTCTTAAAAGATGGTTCATCTATAGTAAGGAAAATTCTTTAAATTTTTATGAAGCGTCTCTCCCATCCATTCTCTCGTTCTTCACCTTCATATTTAATTCAGGAGCTCAGTACGGATCTCTTAATACCTATAGGTCAGCATTAGCACTGTTGATTGGATCTGAAATATCAAATGACGAAAGGATTAAAAGATTTTTTAAGGGTGTTTTCCGCCTGAAACCACCTACCCCTAAATACGATGTTACTTATGACACGTCTCTAGTTCTAGACAAACTCGCTCAACAGTACCCAAACGGGGAATTGTCCTTAGAACAATTAACTAAAAAATGTGCCATGCTACTAGCTCTAACAACAGCTCACAGAGTGCAAACATTGTCTAAAATCGACATCCGTAATATTGTGGAAACTGATTCTCAGATAATCATTAAAATTCCAGACTTAATTAAAACATCGAGACTGGGTTATAATCAACCAACTTTATATTTGCCATTTTTCAGGCAGAAGCCAGAGATTTGCCCGGCAAATGCCATACTCGCTTACCTCGAAAGAACGAGGCCACTGAGAGGTCATAATCAATACCTCTTTGTCAGCTATAGGAAACCTCATGATATTGTTAATTCGCAATCAATTAGTCGTTGGATAAAATCTTCAATGGGAGAATGTGGTGTAGATGTAACGATCTTTAGCGCGCACAGCACACGACACGCCAGCACTTCACGCGCGCGCCGGCTCGGGCTCAGCGTAGACATGATACGCAAGACTGCGGGCTGGAGCGGTACATCCTCCACATTCGCTAGGTTCTATGATAGGACTATTATCAGCAATCAAGGTGATTCTCTCGCTAGAATAATTATTAATGACTAGTTTAATTCTAGTTCAGAAGATAAGTTTAGTTTTATGAATATGTACCTACTCACATAATTGTAGCAGTTGAATATAAGAGAACATTAATATAAATATATATGTTACAAAATACATTGTATTTAATTGATATTTCCTCAATGCTCTCAAAGTCTACAAGTTGACTAGATTAATAAATATTCTTACAGGTTACTCATCTCGAAGAACAAAGCACGAAGTATAATTTATGATTAAACGAACTTACCTGTACGTGCAGTTCTATCATAATTATACGAAGTGCTTTGTTCGAAGAGATGAGTAACACACACCCACCCTGCCCCAGGTTTATGTAAACACGTATCCCGATCTTTTCGGAAATATCATCAGGTCAGGAGTGATTGTTTACTCCAAACTAAATGACGACCGAGGCGGGCAGCGACCACAGCTTGTACAAAAAAGTTAAAATCAAAGGTACCCTCAAATAAGTGACGTGGAGTGATGATAGCTGGATCTACTACTACAAGTTGACTAGATTAATAAATATTCTTACAGGTTACTCATCTCTTCGAACAAAGCACTTCGTATAATTATGATAGAACTGCACGTACAGGTAAGTTCGTTTAATCATAAAATATAAATACTACAGTGGAAATGAATACCTAGAATACTGATTAGCATGGTAGTAGCATAATTAAGTAATTGTGTATTACACCAAATTGTTTTTAAGCGAATGAGAGTTAACATTCCGATTTGTTTCAAAAATAAAATTTATGGGCGCTCCACATTCACACGAGAACTTCGCGAGAACGCGTGAAACATGCGAGAAATGTGAATGTGGAAGCGATTCGCGTATTCTTCTCAAGCTCTCGCGTTGTTCTCGAGCTTTTCTCCACTTTGTCGGTTTTTTGGCGCGAGACAAAGGAGCGTGAGAACGTGAGAACAGGCGAGAACGTGTATTGACTCCACACTCGCATGTTTCTCAGTAGCTCGCGTCATCGTCATCGAGCTCGAGAACTATTTGAGAACTTTGTGAGAGTGTGTACCCAAAGAAGTTTTCGCTACAGTTTTCGCTGAGAATCTCCGGAGATTCTCGCGTGAATGTCTCGTGTGAATGTGGAGCGCCTATTACACTATCTACCAGTTTGTTAGTAATGATGGTAGCATTGGAAAAGTGTATACAAGTATGTAAGGAAAACACATGTGGGGCCTGAAAATTCGTTTAAAAAGTTGGTTGAATTTTCCATAATCCGCTTGGCCAATCTGATGGACCATTTGGCATTAAACCATAGGCCATTTGGCTTTTAGAACACAACGGAATATTGTTTAATAAAGTTTTAAAAGAATGGCTCGTGTAACGTAACTTTTATACAATCCAGGAGTTTCAGACCTTTGAAGTTTAAATTATTTAATTTACATGTAATCCAATCTTAATTTTGAATTAAGAAAATTTTATTGTATAGTATTTGGTCACTTGGAGCATAGATTATATTTTTTTCATAGTTTCTATGTTTGGGTATCCATGCATGGATAGAGCCTACCGTATTAGTTTCCAAAGTAATAAAAAAAAAATTGTGACACAAAAGTTTTTTAAATGACCCCTTGGGGTAGGTTAGGACTAGATATTAGGGGGCACTTTAGGACATGTCCTAATGTGTGTGATTGGTATTATAAAAAGTTGTCATGTGTTTTAATTTGCTTATCGCCGAAGCAAATATAAGAAAAATATAGCATCAATCAGTTATGTACAAAAGTAGAAGTTATGGTGGAAAAATATAAGTATTTTAAAATTATCAAAGATAAATTAAGGTTTAATATCTATAAAACCAGTTTGTTGGCGTACCAATATACTAAGGATTAAAAATACACAGAGGCATGGGATATGAATAAAATTGCTGTAATTGAATGGTAGAAAAGAAAAGAAGACGAGCGGTTGATATTAATATTGGATCATTCTGACAAAGCTCCCATCACCCAATGAATGAAAGCCCTTCCAGAACTGCTGCGATACTTTTAGATTAGACTTTTCAAGATTTAAACTGTGCGTGTTATTTATCCTAATAATAAATGACGGATAATAATCTACATATTTAATGTTTTCATGTTTGAGTAACTGCATTTTCATAGTTTCAAGTTTGGTTGATGTCATGTACGAATGTAATTTAATTATTTCGTAATAATAAAATACTTAATTCAAATATTTAATTTTAAAGATTTTATTACTATCATATTGAACTTTTAAATCAAAAGTCCTAAACTGCCCCAGTAGCGTCCCAAACTAACCCCCAAGGGGGGCAGTTTTGGACATTAAGTGATCACAGCGAAAATAAATGTACCAACGCAATGAAAAGATATTATTTGTATGATTACTCGAAAATTTCATAAACAAACATAGAATCGAAGAAATTTTAAAATATAAATAATAATAATAATTCCGGACAGTCCACACAGCATCATCTAGCCCCAAGCTAAGCAGAGCTTGTGTTATGGGAACTAGATGACAAATACAGATAATGTATTCTACTACAACTAACTATACTTTGAAAGGCGTTTATTATCTAAGCAGCCCGAGATTCAATGTACGATTCTGCAGATTTTGAAGAGTTGCACAGATTTTATGTATCATGTAAGGCAGTTCACCTAAAAATTCGTCGAACATAATTATACCCTCATGAGGTTTTAGTATGTAGCAAAGAGTCTTGCCGGCTTTGTCGAGTCCGGATACTGCTCCATCCTCTTCGACGAAGATCTATACTACGAGTAGTTACACTAACCTGCTGCTCCGCAGTTCTTGTCAGGCTCGAAGATGAGCATTGTGCTTCCATGTGCTTCTTGTCTATCCACGTAGGGGGGTCGATGAAACTGCATCTTGATTGGCTCCGAAGTTGTTGATTGTCGGCACAGCCATGCTGGGAATAAGAATAAAAATCTATAATATAAAAATGAATCGCAAAATGTGTTGGTAAGCGCATAACTCAACAACGCCTGGACCAATTTGGCCAAATCTTTTTTTAAAATGTTCGTTGAAGTTCAAGGATGGTTTTTACGGCGAGAAAAATATGATATTTGACAAATAAATAAATTTCCCCGCGGGCGACGCTGCGGGGCGCAGCTAGTTAGTTAATAAAACAGTATGTATCCCTCTTCCGATGTTAAAAAAATTAGGAGAGTATGCAAATCTATATATCGAATGCGTAGCTATTGGCGTTTAAACTACATTAACAGAAGTGACCAAGACAATTCTAGATTCTTAGGTTCGTAAAGATTCGGGTAGTCATCCACCAACACCTAATAAAGTAACACATAAGCTGAATATGTAATACAAGAGGCTTCTGCGACCTTGTAGAAGAACCACCATCCATGACTGATCTAATCTTCAAGATTACCTACAAGGGGTACCTAAATTAGGTAGTAGGAAGAAAATACTTCACGCTAACTTTAAGTACCTTGGCTGTATTGTATCATCTCAAAGCACTTCTCCAAATTATACATAAAGTACATAACTACTTAGTACTGAAGTATACATAAATTATCATCACGCACAAAGAAATACATATGAAGGTACTTGATAAATAACAATGAACACCATTGCTATTTCAACAGGTTTTTAGCTCTAAAGATAAATCAACACATTTTAAAACAATAAAGGCAAACTGTACATAACCCAGCTTATCAACGATTTGGTTAAGTTTCTACTCGGAAGGTAAATTACAAGTAAAATACCCTACTTATTTGTAGGTAAGTACATGGAAATACACATCAAAGGGTATATAATAACAATGGTTTACTTAACTTTGACATCGAGGCTGCACAACACAAACTAAACCCCGTGTCAGGTATTCTTTTGCTTATAAAGCTTCCTCAGAGCCTCTGCAAATTGCCGATAATACCAAATAAGGTAATGTTGGCAAAATGCAACAGCCAATCGGATTACAGTTCTAAATATCTATTACATAGGAGTATTTGTAAAACAAATAACAATATAAACATGTGTTGAAACTTATTCTAAGACTAATACAATTCATCAAAATAGCTAAATTCAATTCCTAAGGTTATTATTCTCATACTAACGATTTTGCTGAACAAGCATCATTACTTGCAATATACTTAACTTATATTAAAATAGGTTCTAGGTATACAAAAGTATTACTAAATTACAATAAGGATTTATTCATCTTATCTTCAATATGTACGTTGCATTATAGTTTATTCAATTGTTAAACAAGCTCAGAGGTGATGTTCTAAGCTTATATTAAAATAGACTCTAGGTATACAGAAGTATTCCTAAATTACAATAATGATTTATCCATCTTATCTGCTCTATGTACGTTACATTATAGTTTATTTAATTGGTAAACAAGCTCAGAGGTGATGTTCTAAGCTTATATTAAAATAGACTCTAGGTATACAAAAGTATTTCTAAATTTCAATAATGATTTATCCATCTTATCTGCTCTATGTACGTTACATTATAGTTTATTTAATTGGTAAACAGCACAGAGGGTTTTAATCGAAACGGGAAGCGCCATCTGTTACATAGTGGTAATACTAAATTGTGCACGGTACTTGCAAATCTACCCTCTATAAATAATTGATTTCTGAAAGCTACCGTCTATCAGTAAATTATAGTTCAAACTAATTTAAATAGGTGGCAGTTGATTATGTTTTATGTTATTGTATTGTTAGATTTATTACTGAATATAACACGTGCGAAGCTGCGGACATATTAGAGGTATATGTACCCCAAATCTTTTTTGTTTTCCTCAGTAGTCACATAAAATTGTAAAACAGAAATACATTTTACTGGTAAAATCACTTTACTGGTCCGTCTGCAGTTAGCTCAACTGTGTCAATTGTACATAGTCGTTTTATTTTTTCTAGTCCTTGATTGTAATTTAAAGATTAATTAAATTTACAGGTCAAATCAACAATAATATCTCTTGAACTGTAAATCATTCTCCAACCAGCGCTGGGTAGACCAGTGTTTATCCAGCACAACGCTGAGTGGAGGCCATATTTGCCTAGGACTCTGCTGCGCACACAATGAATAAATATTTCATATTAGTTAAGTTTCTTCGAATAAGTTTTTTTATTGTGGACTTAGTCTTAAGGTAAATAAAAATATTTTCTTTCTTTCTTTCTTTCAACAGTCTAAAACCCAGGCTGCCGCGTCAAGAAAGCCAAGAGATCCTAGCCAGCGTGAAGACTGGCCACTACTGGAGGACCGCCAAGCCGGACATCATCCCTTCAT
This sequence comes from Eupithecia centaureata, assembly GCA_944547425.1. Lineage (NCBI taxonomy): Eukaryota > Metazoa > Arthropoda > Insecta > Lepidoptera > Geometridae > Eupithecia > Eupithecia centaureata. The sequence continues at coordinate 2,293,902 of OX155698.1, forward strand.
CATCAGACCTGGACACGCTGCCGCGGCTCAGGAGGAGATCTAGGAGGAGTAGACCGGCCACGTCTCATGGGTTCCCGGAGATCTCTCTTACTAATCAATCGGGTAATTATCATTCTTATCATTAGCTCTTGTTTATTGAACAACTGCCATAGTTCTAGGTCTATCGAAGAAGTAGACCTGCTGATCAAATGATAAATATAATTTTATTTGACATCTTATTTTAAGTTATGTACTCTATTTATATAGACATGTTTTTTTTATGTAAGTACATAATTAGTATGTATAAATATTCCGACACAAAATAATTTGTTATGAGAATTAAAAAAAATGAGATGCATTTTAAATGAATTTTTGAACACGATCATACTCATTATTATTTTTGAATGACGGTTAGAGTTTTTAGGATTAGCGACTAACCTAATCTAGCATTTTTTGTTAAAAATATGGTCAATAAATAAAATAAATTTATTTTATGGCATTGATCTGTATTTCGCGAAACAAAAATGATTCGAGCTTTTACGGTCGTAAAGTATTGTTTTGCCCCAATTTTAGTCCCCATAATAGTCATGCCATGGCAAAGCTAGCCTTGTATTTGCAGGTACACGTTGTTGAATCTGTCATCACATAGGACGTGAGCAATATTCCAACTCGATTTCAAGACCAAAATTAACCTACCCATAGTTCTTATGTTATCAACCAACGTACCAGTTCTTCTAGGTGAAATTATGTTTACTGTTTGTAGATCAAAAGACGATGCGTCGTAAATACCACACCCTCAAAAGCCTGGTGTATAAGGAGCCAGTGGAAAGTATCAAGTAGATGCGACAGAGACCGCGCTCGGCTGGGTCCAACGTGAGGAACAAGCAAGGATGCATTGAGTAGACCGAGTCTGCTGGAGACTTTGGACTTTATCAACAGCGTGAAAAATGCGCCTAGTGGTAAGGGTTTAAACTATTATATACTAGCGACCCGCCCCGGCTTCGCACGGTTTTATTATACTTACGTATAAACCTTCCTCTTGAATTACTCTATCTAATAAAATAAACCGCATCAAAATCCGTTGCGTAGTTTTAAAGATTTAAGCATTCAAAGGGACATAAGGATATAGGGACAGAAAAAGCGACTTTGTTTTATACTATGTAGTGATTATTATTATCTCCATTTTACTTGTTCTATAAACATCTTAGGTTGCATTTCTGATGGGAGATACGTCGCGTATCGTCGTCAGAACAGACAAATCCTTGGCTGAAATTTTGAATAGATGTACCTAGGTAGTTATAGCCCCGAAATTAAACATTTTAATTTTCATCACATAAAACAGTTTCCCTGTGAAAGAAGTAGCCTGGAAATGTTTCCATTGTAACAAAGCGTGTGAAGTCGCGGGCAGATACTAGATTATGATCAAACATACAATCTTGCACACACTTACTTATCGGTTGAGTTTGCAAATGTTTTGTGAACGCTATGCGAACAACGATACGCGGCGCTTCTTCTGTGTGATATGTATCAATGCTTATAAACCTATGGTAGCTTCGTCGAATAATTTCCTCAAGGTCAGTTGACGTTGTCAGGTAGTGCGAACAGTCTTAGTTTTCTTCTATTTAAAAAAAAATCGCGACAGCGATGTTTTTGTGTAAAATATACTATAATAAAAATAAAATAATATAACAAAAGCTCACTAAACTAAATTACTCAAAATATTACCTACTTGCTCTATATCGAATAAATAAATGTTGAGGTTTACATCTTCCTTGCAACCATGGTTACAGTGGAAGAATCAGCAGCATCCGACTTCGAAGACTCCTCCTGGTCTATCGAAGACTCCTGGCTACTCGGGCAGGCGGCTCCTTTGAACCTGGTCGCACATCGCTGCGGAGCTCACAGCCTGCACCTGGCTCCCGCAGACCTGGTCTCAGCCTTGCTGGACCGGGGCAAGTTCACTGTAAGTCAATACAGAATTCTGGTCTATAGTAGACTTCGATCTGATAGGGGGCGTCATTAAACCTTTTCGCGCACTGATGCGGTGGTGCGCAGCCTGGAACTTGGCGCCTAGGACATTTTTGTTTATTGGTCTCTTGACTTCCGATCTTTTGGTGGATGTGTTCACAAAAGTTCATTGCATTTTCTGTCCACGCACTCTTCAACATAGGACTATGTCTAACTAATTTAACTTTTGAAAAAACTCGCCAACACCTACCCAAAACTCGCCATAACCTGAAGATTTCGGGAAATCGATGCGGGCTGCGCAAGACTCTTCATTGAAGCGATTCTTGGGGAGGCCCATGCAAGTAATACGTAATAGAGTTACGACGAAGGTCCGCCTGCGACGCAGGCGGTTGCGGGTTCGATTGCCGCCTCGGAACAAGTTTGTGTACGATCTGCAGAAAATTGATCCGTTGCTCTGGGTGTTTTCTATGTAAAATAAAAAAAATATCTTTCTATGTAATGTATTGTATTAAGTATACCCGTCATCTAGTACCCACAACACAAGCTCTGCTTACCTTGGGGCTAGATGATGCTGTGTGGACTGTCCGGAATTATTATTATTTATTATAAGTCTGAAGATGGAGAAAATGAAGATTCTGTGCCATTTTTTTAGATCCTCCAAGAGCTGTGCAGTGTGCACCTGGTTAGGTGAAGGCAGTGATGGCTCTGTTCGCGCTGCACCGCCTCGCCCGGGCTGCGCGGTCGAGGAGCAGCGAGCGGATGTCCAGGTAACTCACAATGGGTGGATGGAAACTTTTTAAGTCGGCTGCGTTGGCACTATGACATCACGCATCATGGTGAAAAAGACTCATTCATGTAAATAAAATAAAATAAATAATGCCAGCTGGACAATCCACACAGCATCATCTAGCCTCAAGCTAAGCAGAGCTTGAGTTATGGGTACTAGATGACTGATATACTTAATACAATACCGAGGCTCTCCGGGTTTTTAAAAAATTATCTGAGCGTCTGGTCAATGCGACGCGTGACCCGAGAGCTGGTGAATATCTGGCTCAGCGTATCAGCATTGCCATACAGCGTGGTAATGCAGCCAGTGTCTTGGGGACGCTTCCGACTGGTATTGACATGGATCAATTGAGCTACCTTTAGACTGTTTGCAACCGTCTGCAGTTAGCTCAATGGTTTGGAAGAAGAAGAAGAACATTAAAAAACTAAAAAAGGCCTCCCCTATTGTCTTTGTCTAATCTACTATCATAAAAAAATCAAAGGGCTAGGGATACTTATTGTATGATTTTTCGAGCCGGACATGTATTTTTGAACCCCGGGAGAATCACCCATATTTTGTGTCAAATTGAGTGTTCACAGTTTGCTAGTATGCGCTAACTGTACGCAGTTTGCATTGATACGTGCGCGGACTGTCTCAGTTAGCGGCCGACTCGCAGGTTCCAATGCTTGCGATACGCACGCAAACTGATCTGAGTTTGTAGCTGTTCGCCACAAATTCGCGGCTCACTCAGTCGACCGCTCACAGTTTGCCTACTAAGGACACAGCTATAAGAATAAATAATAACTAGAAGGGACTCTTCTTTGATCTAGTCCCAAACGCCGACATTTATATACTACTTCTCCCTTCACCTCGTTACGCCCCTCTATCGTCCAGGCGTTTTGCCAGGGTCGCTACAGCACTGTACCGCCGCCTCGCCGCCGTCGTCGTCGCGAGGCGAGTGAGAAAAGGTCAACGACCGATGTTCACGTTCCTTTGATTAGGTAGGACCTACCTAATTAGTTAGATAGGAACCTACATAAACACAATAATATTTAGAAAATATTACTTACATAGGGTATGTACCTATTATCATTATCATTTAGCAATCTAAAAAAACTTAAATTTGTGTTCGCTTTTGTGTTATTGTTACAACCGATCACACCACAATAACTTGACCGTGACGTCATATTATAGAGGTAGGTACCTAACCAACACAAATATTAAAATCCGCGTGCGGCGTCGTCGCCGGCTGTGACAGCCCTACTGCACGTTTAACGTGCAGAATCGCGTAGGCTAATATCGTGACCTTGAGCGCGTTCGGAGCGAAGTTTCCTTCCACTATGTTTTTGTCTATTCTTATGACACAGCCTTAATACACACAGGATGGCTACACACAAGATAAAATGGCTGATATGCTGAAATCGGTGACATCAATAGTGGCTCAATGACATAGGTTTAATTGATTGTTTTTGTTATTTTCATATGTTTGTGTAATTTAATTTCTGTTTCTATAGATATTATAGACCAGGGTAGATAGGTTTTGGAAACTAATAAAATAATAGTAGGATGAATGAAACCCTCAGAGTTCTATAGTCTGAGAATGAAACCCATTGGAAAATGAGGAGAATGTAGTAAAAATTTAAGGAAAAATAACTTACGGGAGATCTGAGGTCGGGGAGGGGGGTTCGGTTCGTTACCCCCCGATCCCGTTTCCCCCCGGTTCGTTACCCCCCGATTTAAACAAATTTTATATCAATCTTTTTTGTCAGTTTTACCGTAATTTGCATAAAGTACCGACGAAAACTAAAGTGCTTCAGAATTTTATTCTTATTTAAATTATTTAGTTTTTACTATTATTGATTTATGTATGTATGATGTTCAAATATATGGTAGGTAATAAATTTTATTAAATTATAATAATAATTCCTGTAATAGCAAATAGGTAACTACCAGGTACTTATTTGTGTAATGAACTCATCAAGGGTATACCGTAGTACCCTTTCTATTGTTTAGAACTTACCGCGTGCCTACCTGAACCCGTACCGGTTTATGGATGACAATAACCTAGTCTGGACAGATATTTCCGTCTCTTTTACACTCAAGTCAAAAATATAAGGTACTTATCTATTGCAAAATGCATCCGATAAGAAAGCTCAGTTTGTCATCTCACGATGACGGACGCAGGTCCTTCGCGAGGTGTCGAGCCCAAAAACTATAAAGTAATTACTAATAAGAAAGGAGGAAAAACAATATTACGTAATAATTAATATTATTACCTAAGTTTTATTTAGTTTAAACTAGGTAAGTACATATTTTAAAACATATTATAAATCAGAACTAGAACTGTGATTATTTTAAAGTAGTTTAAGTAGAACTGATTATTTTGCTTGTTTTTTTGATTTTTTTCTTATTCATATACTCATGTTATTTATATTATCTAGATGTTAAATGATTCTATATTTTATTAATGCCTATACACAAGAGCTGTGATGATTTTAAATTAAGAAGAAACTAATCTTGTATCTGATTATAAATCTCTCAAAACTATGTTTTATTAAGTGATAAGGATATTCCGATTTTGCATTTTTTTACTTAGATTACTCAGTTTTTAATTTATTTTAATATATTAATTGTGCAATCAGACAAAAACTGTGATGACTTAAAGTAATTATATTATGTATATGATTTCAAATCTACTAGAGATAATAAAACCAAAATGAATATTCCATTTAAGTTTTATTGAGTTATCTTTTTCAAGAAGACCTTAATTAAAAAAAATATTCTAAGTTTTAAGAACACATTTGTGCCTGCCTGTACTTTTCGTCGAAAATTGCTTCTTATAAAATTAATCGTGGCTAAACCAAATCGGGGGGTAACGAACCGGGGGGAAACGGGATCGGGGGGTAACGAACCGAACCCGGGGAGGGGTAGGGGGTGAGTGTTTTAGGGTAAAAAACGGTTAAACTCGATTTCCGGTAGAACTACAAGTCCTGTGGAAAAAGTCAAATAGCAAATTTGTTAAAAAGATCAACAATTTTTGTCTACACATTTTTTTACATAACCTCAAAATATATGAGAAAAATTCAGAAAAACAAGTTTTTGGTTTTTTATTTTTATCTTTTATACTTAATAAATGTAGATACCTATTCGTTTCATGAAATTTGCTAAGAACTTACATTTTATATCTCAAAAAACAATCAGTAAATCAATGATTTATTTATTATAGTACCTAAATCAATGATTTACTGACTACTGTACTGTGTACTACTGTATACTACTGTATTGTATTGACTGGTTAAACAAAAACAATCTTAAAGTTAACGTGACAAAAACTAAATTCATTAAATTTTTTAATCGCAAACCAAAAGGTAATTCATTTAAGGTTACCTATCAAAATGAAGATATACAAGAAAGTGATATGGTCGTATTCCTAGGTCTAAAATTAGACAATGTTTGCTCATGGGTACCACACATCGAGCATATTAAATCTAAAATAAATAGCTTCATCTATGCTTTATGGAATATTGCTAACATAACTGATCACAAAACTGCTCTACTAGTGTATCACGGTTATTTAGCATCCCTTCTTAGATACAATATTATTATATGGGGTAACGCAGTTAATGTAAAGGCTTTGTTTATAGCACAAAAAAAGTGTTTACGTGCAATATTCAACAAACCTCCGTGGGAACCTTGCACACCATTATTTAAAAAATATAAAATCCTGACCTTACCGTGTATGTATATCGTAGACATGTGTAAATTTGTCAAATCACATAAGTATGGGATTATTTGAAACATTTGAACAAGTGTATAAATTTAAGTCTAGACATAAAGACCGCTTAGCAATGCCAGCAAAAAAAACACATTTGTTTAGTCGCAACTGCTATAACATGGCTATCAAAATTTACAACAAATTGCCAAACGACATAAAAGAGCTAAAGGGTACCTTGTTCAACAGAAAGTTATTTAATTTATTTATTGACCATTGTTTCTATTCTGTTGATGACTATTTGAATTTTAAATTTTGACTTATTTTGAATACTGTGAGATGTAAATTAATTGACAATTTATTGAACTTTACATTAATTTAATAAGATAATTATAATGTTTAATAATTTTAATTATTTTAATGTTTATAAGAAGGCCTAGTTTAAGTAGTATTAATAATTATAATATTCACGTGCCTGTACTCAGGCGAAATATGCAGAACGAATGACCTATTCCACCAATGTAATGTACCATGTTTTGTGTGAATAAATATTACTGAATTACTGAATTACTGATTTTATTCAAACAACGGAATTTCCAAAAATCAGTTTGTTATTAAAAAAAGCTTATGATAGGTATAAAAAACAGAACGTTTGATTTTTGGAAAGTGTACCCACCTCCTGTTTCCCCATTATTTATTACAATATTAGATGTCCTTCTTCACACAATTGGACGCTACGGCTTCAAGTTCAATAATAGCGAATTGATTTTCTATGGCAATAACCGTGAATAACATACTTTGCTTTCGAGCATCACAAGATATTTTAAGATGCAATTGTTTGTTAAATTGTTCAGGTGAGGCGAATGGGGATTCAATGATAAATGTACAAACTAAAAATAGAAGCAAATTTATTTTATTTATTTTAATTTTATTTATTTATTTAATTCGGATTGCCATCAGCTAAACTAATTACATAGAATTTAAAATAGACACAGAAAGCTAATAATAGGCATTCACTAATAAAATCATATTATACTAGATAAGTGTGAACACAACTTTGTTTTTTTTCGCCGAAAAATGCGTACTTACCTAATAAATTAATTTAATTAAATAGTAACATAGAAAATAACATCAGGGCAAGTTAGAACTAGTAGATAGTAGGTATTTTCAATGGAAACATTGACCCTTCAATGTTAATTTGATGATAATTAAATTAATAATGATAATTCACATGAGATAAGAAGCTCGAAGTAGGTACTTATTTTATTACTCGTAGTAGGTATTTTAGTCAAGAGGTATTTATTGTACTTGAATTGATCTTTGATCTAGTTAGTATAATAATGACACTTATTCTTATGTTGTTTGTGGAGACTTTTGTAAGCCTGTCCTACGAATAGAGACTTAAAATGTGAAAGTTTGAGTGTGTGTGAAACTTTTTTACTCTAAATTTCAGCTTTCTAGCATTAGTGCTTTGTCTCCAAAAATCGCTTATTCCTTTATATATTAATAGAGACCCGCCCCGGCTTCGCACGGTTTTATAATAACTTACGTATAAACCTTCCTCTTGAATCACTCCATCTATAAAAAAACGCATTAAAATCCGTTGCGTATTTTTAAAGATTTAAGCATACATAGGGACAGAGAGAGCGACTTTGTTTTATACTGTGTAGTGATAGTGAAGATTGTATGTACAGCCCTTTTTTGCAGCACAGTGCCGGATTTATATTTTTTAGGAGTGTAGGCCACTTTTTTCCGCTGCCCCATGTACAGAGCCAATCAATTGATTGAATTGCAAAATCACTCCAATTCAAATTTTTGACTTGTTTGACTTTTATTGTCTGCAATCGAGTGACCGTCCTCTGAAATCTGCCGCCCCCCTAGGACGCCGCCGCCCCTAGGCCGCGGCCTATACGGCCTATTTACAAATCCAGGACTGTTGCAGCACAATACGGTGTTAATGCTGCAGCGTTCCCCACAGCAGTATTCCATAAGATATAATACTATGGAAGTAGCTGAAATAAACAAATCTAGAAGTATCCGATCGACGACCGATGTGGCGGGTTCGATTCCCGCCTCGGAACAAATTTGTGTACGACCTGCAGAAATTTGTTCCGTTGGTCTGGGTGTTTTCTATGTATAATAAAAAATATCTATCTATGTAATGTTATTGTATTATGTATATCAGTCATCTAGTACCCATAACATAACATAAGCTCTGCTTAGCTTGGGGCTAGATGATGCTGTGTGGACTGTCCGGAATTATTTATTTATTTATTTATTTATCCATGTCTTTAAGCTGACAGATTAACTACATAGGTATGCTGCAGAACTAGTGTCTACGTTATCTACATTGTATGTGTGAGTTCCATTGAAGCTTGGGTAGGTACCTACTATCTAAGGTGGTTCCTAAGAATACGGCAATTTTTAACGTTTCGCCTCTTACATTTATTTAACCTGTTTTACATTAGGTAGAATAAATCTAATACATTTTGTTTTGGTTTCACTAAGCGAAAGATTATTGACTCCAAGTACAAGTACCTACACGTACATATCGACTTAGGGCTAAAAAAGAAACCTGTTATGATGTTATGATTAATAAATAAATTTAAAAAAAATATCTTTTGAGATTGCATTATTCACATCGTAGAAATTTGTATTTGCATTTTAATTAAAAAAAATTAAAGAACTATCATCAATTAATCATCAGCAAACAATACAATCTGTAGCCTAGAAAATCGGCAAAATTTAGAACCTATTAATAATGATTGCTATTTGCAGTAGATAAGATTTTTAAGAGTGTGGCTTATTCACCTGGGGCATATTATTCCGGAATTTACCGTAATCTCGAATAGTACCGACCTACATCTGGTAGGTAAACGCGTGTGAAGCCACAGACAAGTGTCATGTTTGTAATTGTATATTAATCTTACAATTCGCAAATTCACGTCCATTAGTTACCTACATAAATTATCAAATACCTGAATTTGAACTGATATGGATAACAACTTATTTTCTTTACTTAATTCATTATAAAACATGTTATCAATTCGTGCGCTCGTGTTCACAAGGTAAACAAGTTATTATTCATTGGTTTAATTGGTTATTTATTTGACTACTTTTTCTTTTATACCATTTTTTTTATCTGTACCTACTTTAATTTATCAATATCTAGCGACCCACCCCAGCTTCGCACGATTTTATTATACGTATAAACCTTCCTCTCGAATCTTCGTGCAAGAGGAAGGTTTATACAGGATATTATGAAAAAACTAGTTGGTATCAATGTATCAAACTAACATAAAGCCGAAGTTTCATACAAGATCTATGACCTACCTTGAAGGCCTATTTCACTACACGATATTCAGGGACCCTAACCCTAACTAAGAGTGGTGGAATAAGATTTAGGATCCCTAAGGGACGGACCCGGCAAGCCTAATCGCCCTAACTACCGGGCCCTGAATATCTTGTAGTGAAATAAGCCTTAAGTAAGAGCGAGGATTCACTTCAGCTTCATAATAAATAAATATAAATAGACACATAAGATTAAGACGTCAGTGTTTTTGGTGTCTCTAAGCAGTAAATAATCACCTTCTTTTCATCAGTGTTCTAGCAGTATCATGGTGCGTAGAAGAACTGGTTTTTCCTGAAAGTTTCCAGTTTGGAGTCGCTACTTCAGCATTTCAGACTGAGGGCGCTTGGAACGCTAGTGGTTTGTGTATTTTTTTATCTTATTTTTATTATGTATTTATAATATAAATTCAACCAAGGAATAGAAACAAATTAAAACTAGTATTATTATATATTATACAATTGAACGAATTGAGCTAACTGCCAGACGGTTGCAAATTGTTTAGAGGTAAGTAGGTATGTAGCCCTAGCCAAACTGATCCATGTCAATACCAGTCGGAAGCGTCGTCCCCAAGACACTGGCTGCTTTTATACCATTTAATTAATATGTCTAATAAAAATATCTATGTAATATTTAATACAGGGTGTTAGTGTGAACAGCGTTCTCCTTGAAACCAGAGGTTCAGCATCATGAGTAGAATCCAAAACCGATGAGAAAAGCTTAACACCTACATATTTTAGTTTCGCAAGATTTTGATATTTCATGTCTTTACTATCGTACACGATGCCATAGTCACTCTACACACTTACCTACGTAAGTACTTATACCCGCGCCTTACTTGGATCGTAACTTCATTACTTGTGATGTGATAGAACTTTTCCTTCATACATTTCCTTTTTGATAACGCACGTTTACAACTACATACATTTTATTCAGACCGTCCACATGCTAGCGTGCGGTCGGCTCGGGCCCGACTCGTCGTAAACATCTGTGCCTAGCGGTTTCTTCGATACAACATGTGGTCACGTGTCGCCTGGTCGAAGTACTTGTGTCACGTGTTTGTGAGCAAACGTTTAGTGTTTATAAAATTTTTCTTTAAAATTGAGTAAAAAATAGAATCATTTCTTTTCATCCGTTTTGGATTCTACTCATGATGATGAACCTCTGGTTTCAAGGACAACGGTGTTCACACTAACACCCTGTATATCAGTCATCCAGTACCCATTACACAAGCTCTGCTTAGCTTGGGTCTAAATGACACTGTGTGGATTGTCCAGCATTATTTATTTATATCATCAATTGCTGCTCTCAATTCACTCATTTTCACTATCTAACGGTCTACAAAATGTGTATAATTTCAGAATTTTACGCCCTGCTGAGCAAAGCAAGGGTCTGTTTTGTTTTGCATAATTATTCTATATCATAATTCTTCAGTCTTTTGTCTGTAGGTACCTACGTTATTTTATTAATTAAATGTTTGTTCTCTTTTATAATATACTAGCTACCGACCCCGCCTTCAAACAGTTTTATTATACGTATAAACCTTCCACTTGAATCACTCTATATATTTTAAAAAACTGCATCAGAATCCGTTGCGTAGTTTTAAAGATTTAAGCATAGTACATAGGAACATAGGGACAGAGAAAGCGACTTTGTTTTATACTATTTAGTGATTCTTCCTCCCAAAAGTAACTTTAAAACATGAGCAATATATGAAACCTATCCCCAGTGTAGATATAACATTTTTAAATTGCTATTTATTTCCATCCTTGAATTTCACCTTTAAGGGCTCCCACACAAAACTGCGATTTGGTGCGATGCGATGCGATGCGATGCGATGTGATGCGATGTCACACGAACTTGATTTGCGAATTTCTGCGATGCGAATTTGTGCGGCGAACCGTTTTGTAGGGTAACCATACCTTCAAGTTTAGTCAGCCGTATTGGACGTGTTTTTAGGAAGCGTAAGATGGATCCCAAAAATATAATTGAACCGATTTAAGCAAAAATGATCCAACCCACACAAACCTCATTTCGAGATAATCGATATTTAAGTTTGTGGCGGTATTTCTCTAGCTTTGTAATACAAAATGTTGTTATTTTTATTTAATTTAATGCTTAATGAGCGCCATAGCTCCCTGTCTTCAGCTTGACGCATCCAGCATCTGCCAGTAGTCTTTCGCAGATCGTCATCCCACCTGGCCGGAGGGCGTCCTATACTACGTTTGCCAAGTCTCGGTCTCCACTCAAGAATCATATGGATTTTCCACATTTGTGAACATAGAGGTGTGAGTCTTTGATATGTTAAAATATACCTTATACTGATTACATAGGTTAAAAAAACTCGAAATTGACTAGGTTGTGGGTTGGATCATTTTTGCATAAATCGGTCCAATTGCACTGCGGTTATTGTTAATAGATATAAAAGAAAAAGAAGATTCTGGATTCATCCATTTAATACGATTATGAACTCTGAAGGGAACTATTTTACTCGAAATTACTATGAGTTGAGAACTGAAGCAGTTTTTTTTTTACAACACAAAGAAGGCGGCTCAGGCGCCGCGCATCTTTCGCTAAAGTTGTCTCAGAGCGGACTAAAAGGGGGGTCACCAAATATGACGTAATATGACAGGAATGCGCGATGCAAATGAGATCGGACGTTATCGTGCGAGCTCGCAGATATTTGCGATGCGATGCGAGCTCGCAGTTTTGTGTTTGAGCCCTAACCACGGCTTTTAGGGTTCCGTACCCAAAGGGTAAAACCTATTACTGAGGTGAGAATCGAACCCGCAACGTCTTGCGTCGTAGGCGGACCTTAGAGTAGAGACCATAGAGTTCGTCAATTCATCAAAATTGTAAGGAAGGATATAAAACTAACATATATTTAATAGGAAAAAGTGAAAGTATATGGGACCGGTACTTACACAATCGCCCAGAAAGAGACAACGGCGACGTGGCCTGCGACTCTTACCACCAGTGGAAGAGAGATGTCGAGATGGTTGAGGAGTTGGGCGTAGACTTCTACAGGTACCACATAATTTTGTATGTATTAAGTCGCGTCTGCTGCGACGTGTTTTCGTGTTTTCTAACATCATAACATGTTAACAAAACAAAATAGGGGCGTGGCTTAACAGTTTTGTTCGTAAAAACACCTAAACATGTTTGCCGAGACAAATGGATAACAAACATCACCCGCGTTCGCCTGCGGGGAGGGGAAGCGTCGCATTTTACGTTCGCGCTCAATGAAGCAAGACGTCTATACATATTTATATTTAGTTCTATATTTAGTTTGGGAGTAAATTTATTGGTAGTTATTTTAAATATTGGGGTAAGCGGTAAAAATAAGCTAAATAAATATTTGGGCAGCTTAATAAATTTTGGTCGGATGTAAAATAAAAACGACCTGCAATACTTGGCTGACAAATATAAAATTTTTGGTAAGTGAATAAATAGCGGTATGGTCTATGAAATTAATACTTTTGGGCAACTGAATAAAAAAATCATGGGCAGTAATAAAACGTTATTATGTTACACTTACAGCAAGTAATTAAATTTTTGAGGTGCATAATAAATGTTATGGGCAAAAGAATTGTAAAAAAGTAAAGCAGAGAAAGCGAAAATAAGCCGTAATCACTGGTACTGCGTTTGAAATCTTATTATTTTAGGTAAATACTATTATTGAAAGTCTGTGTAAATGTTTGTTATAAATAATCTCAGTAGATACTTAAGTTATTGAGAACAAATTTGGTGGTGGTAGGTATGTAGATACGTAGTATTTTAGATGAAATTTGGTATGTAAGTAGATACTTTAAGACCGATAATAACTTAATAAATACTAAGCAAAGTTTAAAATCTTTGGGGCTTTCCTACAGATGATCTCTATCTGTCAATCTTGGGAATAAAGAAATAAAGTTATATCCCAAAATGTGCTGCACAGAGTGCGAGGACTTACACACTTACTGTCATAAATTTTAATGTTAACATTCATATTTTTTCATTGTTTTATTTATTTTCCCAATTAAAATAGTAGGTTGGTACTGTTTCACCCGCGAAATTACCGGAATTTTCCGTGGGAATTCTGGATAAAATATAGCGTATGTGTTATTCCAGACTATATTTAATCTATCTATATTCATCCAGATCCGTTCAGTAGTTTTTGTGTGAAAGAGTAACAAACATCCATCCATCCATACTTACAAATTTTCGCGTTTACAATGTTAGTAGAGGTGGCGACAAGCGTTTCGGAGGCAGGTACCTAATTACCTATGTAATCAATCAGAGAAATAACTTTTCTAGTGCTAGGATTTCTGTGGTTACCTTATTTACAAGCAAGCACACAAAAAGTAAGGCTCTAAGTTGATTGGTGAAATCAAGTAGCGCGCGTCCGCTCCCTGCCGCCGCGCGCCCCGCCGCGTCGCGCCGACCTGCCACAGCTCTAAATGCAAAAACCCGAATTTGCTTTCGCGATCCAAAACGCTAATAAAATTTTCAAAAATTAACTTCTGATGGGGTTAAAGTTTGTTTGGAAAATTATTTTTCCTTGATTCAATTTACTCAAAACTCAGTAAGTATAAATAAACTATAAAATAAATAATTAAACAAAATAACGCCTAGGGATTGTGTTATAAATTTCTGAAAGTTGTATAAAAAAACTCTGGTTCGCGGGCGAAGCCGCGGGGCACATAATGTAATAAAAAAAGTTAAAAAAAATAAAAGTTACCTATGTGATGTAGGGCGTCACTGGGGTACTGTGGGGAGTCAGAGTCAATGCTTGAAATCGTCTGCGTGAGTGTGTATACTAGGTAGGTACATGTTAAAATTTATAATAATATAAAATTTTCGTTAAATACCTACCTGTGCCCTGTGCGACGACGCCGGGACGGGCTGCTTAGGTATAAATATATATCACTAGCAGTGCCTCGCGGTTTCACCCGCGCTAATTCCCGTTCTCGTTGATAAAATATAGCCTATGTGCTATTCCAGACTATAATCTATCTCTGTGCCAAATTTCATCCATATCCGTTCAGTAGTTTTTGCGTAAAAGAGTAACAAACATCCATCCAGTTACAAATATCTATCCATCCATCCATCCATAATAATAATAGTAATGCCTCGCACGCCGCCACATCGATCGTCAAATTAGCAATTAATTGGTGAGCTTCCAAACACTGAATTAAATCCGATCCACGGTCTGCTGATCATTTATCAAAGTTGATTGGAGAAATCAAGTAGCGCGCGTCCGCTCCCTGCCGCCGCGTCACGCCGCCTCGCCACAGCTCTAAATGCAAAAACCCGAATTTGCTTTCGCGATCCAAAACGTGGCCTCCCATCTCATCACAAAATCAAACGTGTTATTCTCAGTCTTCGATATCCCTAATATTTTCCATATTAAAAGAGTAACAAACATCCATCCATCCATCCATAATAAAAATAATAATGCCTCGCACGCCGCCACATCGATCGTCAAATTAGCAAATCAAAATTAATTAGTGAGCTTCCAAACACTGAATTAAATCCGATCCACGGTCTGCTGATCATTTTTGATAGTTGGTTGCTCCATTTTTAGTTTTACAGCAGGCCAAAATTTCAATAAATGCTAATCATGATTTGCCGCTGCATGAAAAATAATTTAAAGCACAAATATTTTTTAAATAGCCCGTTGTTATATTTCTTGTTGCCCAATTTTTATTTTTTTGCAGGCCATTTGTCGCAGCCCAGTTTTATTTATTCAGCATACCGAATTAATTTTTTTGTTCACCAAAATCTGTTTAATTCACTGACCGATTAAATGATACCCATTTAGTTTATTTCCTTTTATCTTTATATGAAACTATGAGCTACTCATAGTTTCATATAGATTTTATCTCTACATATTAAAAAACAAAGTCGCTTTTTCTGTCCCTATGTCCCTATATCCCTTTGAATGCTTTCTTTTAATCTTTAAAACTGCGCAACGGATTTTGATACGGTTTTTTTTAATAGATAGAGTGATTCAAGAGGAAGGTTTATACGTAGTTCTTGATAAATATTGAAGGAACGAGGTAGCAGGTAGGGTCGGACCCGGAATCTATTTCGGTTACGTCTTTGTAGATCTAAATCTACTTTAGCTATTACAGCTTCTACGTCCTCTTCGTCGGAACTCATTTTTGAAATGAAACAAAAACAATAAACAAAACAGAACACACCAGACGGGCTGTTTTAAAAAAAATGTTTTGCTAACATGTTTTGTTAAAATGTTTCGTTAGAAAATTGTTGCAGCAGACCCCGCTTTATATTGATATGATAAAACAGATAACTGTATAATCTTCTCGATTATGCGCACGCGCAGTAGGTATACCAAATAATGATAATCTTAATATCTTACTTCTTACTATTATAATAAATGGGAAAGTCTGTGAATGCTTGTTATAAGTAATCTTTGTAGCCACTTAAGTCATTTAAATGAAATTTGGTATGTAGATAGTTTAGGACCTAGAATAAGATATAGGCTATTAAAAGTTGGAAATTTTAACCTCTGAGGGGGTTAAATAAAAACTCTGAAGGGGTAAAGTTTGTATGAAAAATACTTTTTCATTGGTTCGCTTCACTCAAAACTCGGTATAAATAAACAATGGATTGAATAATTAAACACGTATCTTTTTTTGTTTACTTACTCAAAAACCTCTAGGAGTGTGCAATAAATTTCTGAAATTTTTAGGAAAAAATACTCTGGTTCGCGGGCGAAGCCGCGGGCGCATGTAGTTATATATATTCTTCATAATATTATGTTGCCGTGAAGAAATTTATTTCAGCAATAAAGTCAGTTTGTCTGTTTCCTAGATAAAATTTTGAAATAGATAACCTAATTAAATTATGGTTTTGTAAATAGATTAACTTTAGTTTGGCTTCCTTTATTATTACTTATGTGTTATCTTTCGTACACATGTTTTTGGCAAATAAATATCTTTAGCTTATCTTGATCAGTAGTTTAGGAACCTATTTCATGCAAGCTACTGGTATTTTTCTCACAATTTTGCATTTAGGGAATAATAATAATAATAATAATTTTTAATATATACATATGTAATAATATATATAATAATAATGTAATATATTAAGTAAGTGTAGGTAATAAATTAATTTAGATAGTATATCAGTCATCTAGTACCCATAACACAAGCTCTGCTTAGCTTGGTGCCAGATGATGCTGTGTGGATTGTCCAGCTTTATTATTATTTCCCAGGTTTTCAATCCCCTGGCCCAGGATCCTGCCGAAAGGCCTCTCAGGCCCTGTGAACACGGAGGCCGCTCACCACTACAGCGACCTCATCGACGCTCTGCTGCAGAAGGGCATACAGCCAGTCGTTACACTGTACCACTGGGACCTACCGCAAAAGCTGCAGGATCTAGGTAAGATTGTAAAAAAAGGAAACACATAATAATTGGTAATAATATAATTTAAAGAATAAATTAATTAAGTAATATACCTCTAATAACAAAATAAGGAATAATTACCTACCTCATGTGGTAGCCATCAAGACTAGACTAGGACCCCTATTACTAAGAATCCGTCTATATGTCTGTCATCTTATAAACCTTGATAGTAGGACAATTGAACAAAATGTTCACAGATGTATTTCTGTTGCTGCAATAACAACAAATAGGTAACTACTTAAAACAGAATTTAGTAAATTAAGGGGGCTCTTATACAACAGACACGATTTTTGCCGTTGTATATAAATAGTACGGAACCCTTCTTGCGCAAGTCCGTCTCGCACTTGGCTTATTTTTTATATCCAGGTGGTTGGACTAACCCGATGATAGCCGACTGGTTTGCCGACTACGCCCGAACAGTCTTCGCCCTTTACGCAGACCGCGTGAAGACCTGGATCACCCTGAACGAACCAGCTGTGTTCTGCCAAGTTTCCTACCAGCAAGGAACCATGGCTCCAGGAGTACTCAACCCTGACGTCGGCAGTATGCTGTGCACCAAGCATGCTTTGCTGGCCCATGCTAAGGCTTGGAGAGTGTACGATGAGGAGTTCAGGTCTAAATATCACGGTAAGTGAGAAACATAGCTTTGGGATACTCAACCCAGATGTAGGCAGTATGCTGTGCACCAAGCATGCTTTGCTGGCCAAGAAGGTTAAATAAGGTTGTAGATACATCCTCTGTATATTTTATGCAAGAAGCTTTAGAGCTGTTAATTTCTGGTGTCTCATTTAAAGATCAAGATCTGACCATTGGTTTTTGAGTTTTCCTTAATAATGTAGCTTTTGTAGAACACCTAAAACGATTTTATCCCATAAATCAGTTCCCATGGCAAAATTACCACCAAATATTTGGAAATAATGTAAATAATTTAAATAATTCTTCTACATAAACACGTGGGAATTTACGGACAGGAACTAATCTGTCATAAATTTCAGGAACATGTGAGTTCAGAAATTATTTCCAGGTAGAGTGGCGCTGACCAACTTCGCAATATGGTTCCAACCAGCCACTGATGAAGATAAGGATATAGCAGAGTTGGCACAACAGTATCTTGTAAGTTCCATTGAAAAAGTAGGTACTAGTGCGAAATCTAACACCTACCTATACCTGACGTGACGACCGATACCTACCTATTATGTAGAAATCTAAATTCACTGTAGTACTTTTAGAGTTTCGATTAGGTTCGACACTTTTCACACACTTTTCAAAAACTTTTCGTCTTTACCGAAGTTGTGACATTGTGCTGTTGCTGCATTTGTGACATTAAACGTGATCAAGGTTGTCTGGTAGAGATCGCTCTTAAGCGATAAGACCGCCAATTTTGACTTAGTCTAACTAAGTTATTTTATCGTGAATTGTTATTTTTATTTAAGTGTGCTATAAATAATGTTCTATCTATCCATCCCTATTTACTCCTGACGTCAGGTGAAATTATTTTTTAACCGTACGCGATCAGAACACTTTATTATAAACTAGCGACCCGCCCCGGCTTTGCACGGTTTTATTATACGTTTAAAGCTTCCCCTTGAATCACTCTATCTATTAAAAAAACCGCATCGAAATCCGTTGCGTCATTTTAAAGATTTATGCGTTCAAAGGGACATAGCGAAATAGGGATAAGGACAGAGAAAGCGACTTTGTTTTATACTATGTAGTGATATCCAAGGTTATTATTATAAATATCCAAGGGTATTAATACCATTATTATTATTTAATCGGTAAATGAACGCGATAAATACCCGTGGATATTTATGAGGTTAAATTCTGTCTCCTACATTAGTAGAATAATCTGCATCTCTCTTTCAGATAGGAGTGTACTCCCATCCGATCTACTCAGCCGAGGGCGGTTGGCCGCCGGCTGTTGAGAAGCAGTTCCAACAGTACAGCGAGAAGTCAGGATACCCTAGATCCGTCTTACCTAGGCTATCGAAGAACGAAATAGAGTTGATCAAAGGTAATTAATAAATAATGTTGTTTTTTTTCTTTTCTCTTGCTCAAAAAGTGTCATTGTAGCATTAAAGTGGGAGTGAAATTCAAGTTTATGATCTAAGGCCTAGAATTTTGGGTATAGAAGTAATTTTTCTTTAAAAGTTTAGTCTGAATTAATCTGCTAGTACAAGATAAGAGGGCGAATGTCTTGTACTGAAATAAAGACTCAACACTGAGTTCGTTAAAAATTTCAAAGTCTTAGATAATAAAAAATTGTATGTTAGGTATTTCGAATACAAGATCACATCAATGATACAATGATGAGCATGAATACAAACTTTTTTAAGGAATTCAAGATATTACTTAGTTAGTGGTAACCTTGCTGGAACCTTGTTATTTTCTGTTATTGTTACAGTTATTACCTACATCACAGCCTACATTTAATTAAGAGTTGATTTGAAGTACCTACCCACCCTTTAAAATTTAAGCGAAGAGAAAACAAACCTTTCATTAAGTAGGTATATCAATCATCTAATACCCATAACACAAGCTCTGCTTAGCTTGGGGCTAGATGGATTGTCAGCATCATTATTATTATTAGCATTTGATTATAAATTATTAGCGAAATTTGACTTTCCCTTAGGCTTACAAAAGTGAAGAAATTAATAATGTTTCTTTAACATTATTAATTTCTGAATTCTAATTGAGGTTTTTCTTCCAGGAACTTATGATTTCTTCGGTCTGAACCACTACACGAGCCGCGTGGTGCGGCGAGCCCTGGAGAGCGAGGTCCTGGAGCCATTCCCGGTGGATGCACCGCATCTGGGAGCCAAGCTCAGCACCGACCCCGCCTGGGAGAACACTGGCTTCTACTTTTATCCTGTAAGTTTACTGGTTTATTTGTATGAAGCATACGATTTTGGTTACCAACTTCTTTGTTTACAAAAAGTATCTTGGATTCTATTTATTTATTTTATATAAGGTTCATCAGCTAGCATACTAGCTGCTGTGCAAATTTATGAAAGGTATCCTACGTTTTCGTCCAGACCTAGAACTACCTACGTGTAGTTAGGTAAGTACCTAGGTACTCAAAATTTCAACCCAAAAACGTACTTGCGATACAACTTATCAACAACATGTTTATTTTTGGTGTTCCGTACCCAAAGGGTGAAACGGATTCACGTAATTTGTTTTTTTGTTTGCCGTTTTTATAGATAATGGTGCTCTACGTATCCGAGTTCACACTTCGCCGGTTTTATTATTTTTACCCTAAGACGATGATACCTGATAGATATAATATAGGATAGAAACTAATGTATGTTTCTAGAAACACGCAGAAGGTCTCAGAAGGCAGCTGAGCTGGCTGAGGAACGAGTACGGAGCCCTGAGCTTCCAGATCATAGAGAACGGAGCCGGCGACGCCGCGGGGCTGCACGACACGGGGAGGGTCCAGTTCCTCAGGGATTATCTCAAGCAGGTATTTATAGTTATTTATTTATGTTTTACAAATAAGTACTTTTTTTTTTAATAGCTTATCTAAAACCGTGATTCGGTTTGTCTGAAAGCCTCTTAGACCAGTGGACAAAGGACAGTAGAACAGTTATCAGCTTCATCGATTTAGCACTTATGTACGAGCCGTGGTAGATTTAGCTTCATTGAAAAAATGCGGTCCCTACGTGATCATGTCTTTCAAAGAAACAAATAGTTTATTAACAACGAAAATTACAATCAAGGAATAGAAAAAATACAAACTACTACTAATTGAAACCATTGAGCTAACTGCAGACAGTTGCAAACAGTCTAAAGGTAGTTCAATTGATCCATGTCAATACCGTTGATATTTACCAGGTATTTTTATTTATTATCTACTTTAGACATAATATAAGTCGTTACCTACCTATATTATGTCTAAAGAAGATAATAATAATAAGCAAAGCAAAAACAAAAAGTAACAAGGGTAACTAACCTCCTAGGTCAAAAAAAAACTATTTATTTACTATCTACTTTGTTGTTACTTATTAGGTTTTCAAAGGTTGCCTGGATTATCGCTGTTAGCGATATGACCGTCTATTGTGCTAATTTAGTTGTAATTTGTATTGAGATGCTATGATAGGTACACAGATGGTAAATTATTCTATTTCGTCCTTGAGTTAGATTTTAAACAAATTTCAATGAAATAGAAAAGTTGAGAAGTAGGTAGGTATGGGCTCGTGACGTCACGCCTTTCGAAACGTTATAGCAAAATCATCTTTATGATTTTTTCTACGATTGATATCAGAAAAAATACGTTTCCATTATTTTACAAAAATTTACCTGACGAACTAACTAAATCATATTGTGCACTGTAATTCGACTCTGAGGCGTAGCGAGCGAGCAAAGGTCCGCGGTGATTCCTACAACAATATACGAGTACCTACCTAAGGACACAAAAATCCGATATAAGATTTAACAAAACCAACCAACCTACGAGCTACCTTTAGACTGTTTGCAAACGTCTGCAGTTAGCTCAATGGTTTCAATTGGAAATACTAGTTGTAATTTTTCTATTCCTTGATTGTAATTTTCGTTGTTAATAAAGATCTAGGTAGGTGACCTTTTGATAAAAACAAAACCATCAGCACAATGAAAATTATATCAAAGTCAGTTCATTAGTTTCGTCTCATAATGTTATTCGTCGTAATTATAATAATAAATTGTCTTTTATCCAGGTGTTGCTGGCCGTAAGAGAGGATAGAGTCAACGTGACAGCTTACACTGCCTGGTGTCTAATGGACAGCCTGGAGTGGGGGGATGGGTACAGGTTAGGGGTCCACGACTGAGGAGGAGCGGGGGGCGACGCACTTAAAACACAAGCTCTGCTTAGTTTTAGCTTGGAGCTAGATGATGTGGTGTGAATTATCCAGCATTAATTTATTTACGTTATTTAATTTTTCAATCTCAGTTATTCAATAGGCGGCATACATGCACTTAGAAAAGTCAAATTATAGTTAAATTTAAGACCAAGTCTAGAATTATCAGTCGATCTTTCCTTTCCAGCATTAAGTTCGGTCTCTACGAGGTGGACTGGTCATCGCCAGCCCGCGTCAGGACGCGCCGCGCTTCCGCCCGCTTCTACAGCCGCGTCATCGCGAACGGCTCTCTAGACGTGGCTGTAGATGACTACGTCACTGTGTAAGTATCTTCTTCCACTAGTGGACAAAAGATTGAAGCGAACTGAAAATCAATTATCACTTTATTTCTTATATTATTTTGATAATTATGTAGTACGTATAGTATTAAATTTGACTTGTCAAGTGCTTACTTTGTAAGCCAAAAGAAATAAAGATATTGATTTACTGATTTATTAGCCTCGTCCACCGCTGGACATGCCTCAGAAATAATTTCAGATCGTGAGGAGATCGATAGAAGCGGGATAAGCTGCAGGCTTTTTTGAAATGGCCGAAGTACCTACCTACGCTCGCGTAGGTAACTCAATCTCAACGTTCTCAATCATGTTTATTTCCGATTAAAAAGCTTTATGTATGTGTAGAGTAGATTGTAGGTAGGTACCTAGGTATACATACAACAATGCTTATAAGCTTAAAGCTTATCAATTACCTTACCAAAAATGCAAAAATCCGCTAATTCATCATTCCATAATGTCAATGGTCGCTTGCTTTACTCACTGTCATGTGATGCTGTCAGTTTCGATAGGTGCGAAACCGCGGGAATTTGAAAATGTGGAAGGAGCGCCATTTAAAAAAAAAATAGTTATAACGAAAGTGTTACACAGGAGATAGAACTAGCCTTGAAACGTTTCCATAGAAACGCGTGTGTAGCCGCGATCAGGTACCTACTTACTAGTAATATTTACTATAGATAGAGATATTTTGTAGCAATAGTAACTCTCATAATTTAGTAGGATTACAATTCGTAATATTTTTTCAAAGATCAGTTTATATTCTATAGTCTCAATGTATTATAAAAAATATCTATCTATGTAGGTAATGTACCTATTATATTAAGTATATCAGTCATCTAGTGCCCATAACACAAGCTATGCTTAGCTTGGGGCTAGATGATGCTGTGTGGACTGTCCGGTATTATTTACCTATTTATTTTATTTTGTCCACAGCTACGCGACCACCTCCCCACCAAGTGACTACGTGTACATATCCATCGGCGTGGGAGCACTGGTGCTGGTAGTCTTGGTCTCTCTGCTGGTCTACCAGCTTCGGAAGAAGACTGCCTATGTAGGGGTGAAGACTGAAGAGCGATGACATCTTAGAGTTTATGACATGGCACTCAATTGTATGATGACACTAATAAAAAGGAACTCGAAACGGCTTTACGTGTTTTTATCCTATTATGTTATAAACGCGAAAGTTTTTAAGTATGGATGGATGTTTGTTACTCTTTCACGCAAAAACTAGTGAAAGGATCTGGATGGAATTTGGCACAGAGATAGATTTTTAGTCTTATCATAGGCTATATTTTATCCCGGAATTCCCACGGGAACGGAAATTACGAGGGTGAAACCGCGAGTACCTACACTCGAAATACTTACAGTAAAACAGTGCAACTTTGCCCAATTTTCTTGGATTTAGTGGTTCAAGTTTAAATAACTTAAAAAGTATGTATAGTTCAAATTATGTTTGCGCTACATTATTATAAATAAATACTGTTCTTTGCAAATAAAAGATTAAAAGTCGAATAAAATGGGACGGTATGTGTAAAAAATCATAATTTAGAGAGCGGGCCAAATAAAATAAAAACTTACAAGTTTGCCCATTTTGCAAAAAAAATCGTAATTCCGGTATTTTTGACCGTATGATCTCAAGATTTAAGGAACAAGCAATATGGGAAATCAATGTTACTTTATATCTTAATATGAAACGTTCAAGCAAGCAAATTAATCGCCTGAATTGAGTGGGCAAAGACACAAATAATTTTTGGACAATTTTCATACAAATAAAAAGATGTGCTAGGGTTGTAACTTTTTGTTGTTCATTCTGAAAATAAGCATTACATTAATTATAGCTTTTTTGCTTTAACAAAACGCTGGTTATTAGTATCTGATACAAAAAAAAATATTAATAATAAGGTAAGTACCTCATTTAGCTTATAAAACAAATTAAGGCATTAATTTACAAAAAATCTGTAGAAATGGTAAATTTTTCATTAAATTATTTGATAAAGAGGAATTGAAATAAATAAATACTGAAAACTAAATACTTTCTCATAATAAAATAAATATATAAATAATTCCGGACAGTCCACACAGCATCATCTAGCCCCAAGCTAAGCAGAGCTATGACTGATATACTTAATACAATACATTTCATAGATACATATTTTTTATTATACATAGAAAACACCCAGACTAACGGAACAAATTTCTGCAGATCGTACACAAATTTGTTCCGAGGCGGGAATCGAACCCGCAAACTCCTGCGTCGCACTATGGAATATCGTAGAACAAGAGCATATTAAAAATGGTTTTTACAAATATCATAATTTATCAAATATTTTAATTTTATTAGATACTCGGATAGTCAAACTATGTTATTCAATAAGATTTTGTTACTCAATACCTAAAATAATATTATTTTTCATAGTCAAAAGGATGTTAAAGAAGGCGGTCCCAAACTCATGCCTTTGCATGTACATGTTTCAATGCAATATTGTGAAATAAATATTCACGAGAGATATGTAGTATACTACATTTTTGGAAAGATTGTTTCATGTATTTTACGGAACAGCTATTTAATTTTCATATTTCATATAAAATTTTGGAGTAATTGCTAAAAACGTCACATACCTTATTTTACACAATTTTTTTTTTCTTTGAAGCTTTTCACTGTCACCCACGTCTGCCCACGCGCTACTTTTTGTATTTATTTATAGTCCAACTATTCATACACATTATGCAAAAAAAATCAGCTGCGGTTTTTTGCGGTTTTAGAAGTTATGAGCAAAAGTTAGATAGAAGTCGGAGCAGGAAATTTGTTATTTTTCGTGGTTTACCACAGAGACTGTTCGCAGGGACATTTAATCTGTATTTTTTTTGTCGTTCAATCATTTTGCTTGAGAATGTAAGTGATAATTGTGATGTAGGTACCCATTCAGTATTGTATAATAGAGGTATATAAAGGGAGGTAAAAATTATTCCAACCATTCACATTAGTGTTACTTCAAGTGAAGTAAAGCTCATCTACGCCTGTAAGTAATTGATTAAAGTTCTAAAATGTCTTGATTCAGCTGTATTCAACGAGATTTAATACTTCCCTTTATCGAGGGTGGCAGAACTCTGGAATCATTGTCCAAAGATTTAGAGGAAAACATTTATTTTTCTTTTACTTTACACAGGGATGACGATAAAATCCAAAAAAATTGGCGAATACGTAATGGAAACTGCTAGAATATACGTAAATGAATATAATTGGTATTACATGCCATCTTCAGTTCAGAAGATACTTTTACACGGAGAAAATATTATCAAATATTTCGCAGTTCTTCCTATTGGACAGCTATCGGAAGATGCACAAGAGTCGCGTAAGAAAGACTACAGAAACATGCGACTACATCATGCCAGAAAATGTTCTCGACCAGCTACAAACGAAGATGTCTTTAAAACTCTATTGTAGACTTCAGATCCGTATAACAAGTTTAAGAAAACCATACGCAAAAAATTTCAAAGATCTTGAAGAAGAGGCACTCAGTCTTCTAAAAGTGGCACCACTTGCAACTGACCCTAAGATATATTATGTGTATTAGAGCCAAGTAGATGGTGATTTCTTTTCTAATGTCTAATCCACTCTTAAATTTAATCATTACTTTTCACTTTTTTACAGTAGGCAGAAAATATAAGCTAATTAGGTAAATAGATAGATACTATTAAGTAGTAGTATTTAAATAAAAAAATAATTATTTTTTGGCCATGACTTATTTTTATTGACCATAGATTAAAACTAAGGCTATTTTTTGGTAATTAAAACCTTTTATTTCGCATTACATTAAATTATTTACTTATTTTTTCCGTTTTTTTTTCTTTTTATGCTGTATATATACATACATATATAAGAAATCACTTAAACTTATATACTATTTGAATCTCTATACATTACAGTATATCTGTACCAAATTTCATCACGGTATGATTAAAATTCGTGAAGTTATAGATTTTTAATCCGAAAATGACCAAAATATTCCATAGTGCGTCGCAGGCGGACCTTCGCCCAACGCGCCACAACGGTCGTCTAATAGGTGGTTAGATAGATACCAACCGACCTACTAATAATAGGACATACAAAAATCAATTTTAATTTAATGTCGTAGTGACAACCCTGACAACAATATTTTGGTGGGCAAAGTCGTAAACAGTACTCCAGAGAAAGTAATTTGACATTGCCCACCTGAATATTTTCGAGTTTAAAAAGAGTTTCGCGTCAGATATTCGACAGTTATTGTTTATTTGTTATAAACTTATAGTGGTAAAATAATTACTTGCCTGCTGCAACTGCAAGTACTGTTTTTCAATAAAGTTTTCCGCACGAAATTTGACCCGCCAAAAACACCACCAACTTTGACATCAACTGACAGTCAATTGAAGTGAAATTAGCAACAGTCGGTTATTTAGTGTTGTCAGTGACATATTCAGAATTCTACCAATAAAAAAGTAATAAAAGCTACTAGAACATTCTCGATAATACTAAGAATTTAAAAAAAAGTACCGTGGTGGGCAAAGTCAAATTAGTTGGGCAATCTTGTAACGTTTTACGGTATCCTGCGCAGACGAAGTCGCGGGCAAAAGCTACTTGCGAATAAATACGTAATGCAGGTGCCTAGATTTTTCCCTCTCTCTACATAAAAGTTGTTTGGGCTTTTTCAATTCATGAAGGCTACAGTATTGCCATACAGAATTATTGTAAGTACTATTTTTTTATACTTACAATTTTACTATATTGATGAAATAATATGCAAAAACTTAGTGTTTATGAAACTTTTATTGTTCAACAATTATTGATTCAAATTTATGAAGATTAACTCGTTCTTATATAACCAGGGGCATCGATAAATTATTATATTTTGTCAGCGCAACACTATTATCATAGGTACTAGTGTTGTGCTGAGAAAATACATCACAAATTCACAATATATGTACTTAACATCATAAAGTTATCACTACGAAATATAAAACAAAGATGCTTCCCGATGTCTGTCTGTCTGTCCCTATGTCTGCTTAGATCTTTAAAACTACGCAACGGATTCTTATGCAGTTTTTTTAATAGTACGAGTGATTTAAGAGGTACCTAGGTTTATAAGTACAATATACACGTGCGAAGCGGAGGCGGGACGCTACCTTGCAAATAGTATAGAAGTAAATAGTACTATAGTATAAAAACTGATGAGTGGATTGTTGGATCATATTGCTAATCTATAGTGTTTACATGTGCCTGACGCACATGTCTAACTAAATTACCTTTTTGATTAAACTTTTTATCACAAACATTGCAGGCAAATGGTTGCTCTCCAGAGTGAATTGTCATATGTCTACATAAACTACGCTTTTCATTAAACTTTTTATCACAAACATTGCAGACAAATGGTTGCTCTCCAGTGTGAATTCTCATATGTCTACCTAATCTACCCTTTTTACTAAACGTTTTATCACAAAAATTACAGGCAAATGTTTTCTCTCCAGTGTGATATCTCATATGTATGACTAAAACTTTTTTATCGCTAAATGTTTTTTCACAAAATTTGCAGGCAAATGGTTTGTCTCTAGTGTCAATTCTACTATGAACCAAGTATCTAAATCTGTTATCACACACATCGCAGGCAAATGATTTCTCTATTGTGTGAATTCTCATGTGAATCACTAATTCATCTAAGCGAGTATACTGTTTATCACAAACATTGCAGGCAAATGGTTTTACCTCTGTGTGAATTATCATGTGTTTGACTAAACTACCTTCGCAATTGAATAATTTATCACATACATTGCAGGCAAATGGATTCTTTTGTTTGTGAATTATTTTATCCTTAGTACTTATTTCTTCAGTATATTGCTTTTCACCCAGTTGAGAATGTGATACTTCATTGCAACTGTCACAACTAAACTGTATGTTGGAGTCATTTGGTTTTGTTTGCACAACATGAATGTTAGAAGGAACTTCTTTCGCATTGTTTTCTCGATCTCTATTATCTTCTAATTTTACTTGACTTTCTGTTCTATCTTCAGGGACAGACTCAACCTCCGGCAATGTATCCTGTTCTATGGTCTCTTCTTTTATATCAATACTAAGTATTGGTTCTAGTTTGACAGTTACCTGAGAGTCTGCATCAGTTGTGTTGCCATCAATGGTACTGGACTGCATAGAGCCAGCAGGCAAGTTTTGTTTCATCCCTAGTTTGACTTGAGTGATATGTTCTTGAGTTACCTGCAATAAACAATGATTTATTTACATAAATTTATTACACAACAAAATTACTTTAAATAAACAAAATGCTGTGCATTAAGTCTTTTTTTAATATTATAATATTATATACGTAATTTAAAAGTTAAATTTATTAAGATAATTGTTTTTCATTTAGTTTGTTGCCTTAAGCTTGTGCATGCTGGAAGCCCTTTAAGTACCTAAGGGAACACATAGTTTTAAGTCCAATTTATTTTGTTGTTTGTTTTTTTTTGTATTGTGATTATTTTGTTGGGTTTCCAAATTAAATAAATAAGATATTTTGTAGCAATAGTAACTCTCATACTTTAGTATTATTACAATTCGCAACATGTTTTTCATAGATCAGTTTATATTCTACATTTTGTCCACAGGTACGCGTCCACCTCCCCACCAAGTGACTACGTGTACATATCCATCGGCGTGGGAGCACTGGTGCTGGTAGTCTTGGTCTCTCTGGTGGTCTTCCAGCTTCGGAAGAAGACTGCCTATGTAGGGGTGAAGACTGAAGAGCGATGACGTCTGTAGAGTTTATGACAAGGCACTTCATTGTGATACTAATAAAAAGGAACTCGAAACGGCTTTACATGTTTTTATCCTATTTTATTATAAACGCGAAAGTTTGTAAGTATGGATGGATGTTTGTGACTCTTGCACGCAAAAACTACTGAACGGATCAGGATGACATTTGGCACAGGGATAGATTTTAGTCTGGAATAACACATAGGCTATATTTTATCCCGGAATTCCCACGGGAACGGGAATTACGCGGATGAAACCGCGAGTACACTCGAAATACTAATCCTGCGCAGAAGAAGTCGCGGGCATCAGCTACTTGTGAATAAATACGTAAAGCAGTTGCCTTAATTTTCCCTCTCCTAAAGATTTAAGTCTACATAAAAGTTGTTTGGGCTTTTTCAATTCATGAAGGCTATACAGTATTGCCATACAGATTGTACTATTTTTAATACCTACTTACATTTTTAATATATTGTTGAAATAATATGCAAAAACTTAGTGTTTATAAAACTTTTATTGCTCAACAATTATTGATTCAAATTTATGAAGATTAATTCGTTCTTATATTACCGGGGGCATCGATAAATTATTATATTTTGTCAGCGCAACACTATTATCATCATCATAGGTACTAGTGTTGTGCTGAGAAAATACATCACAAATTCACAATATATGTAATTAACATCATCAAGTTATCACTACGAAATATAAAACAAAGATGCTTCCCGATGTCTGTCTGTCTGTTCCTATGTCCGCTTAGATCTTTAAATTACGCAACGGATTCTTATGCAGTTTTTTTAATAGATACGAGTGATTTAAGATGTAGGTTTATAAGTACAATACACCCGTGCGAAGCCAAGGCGGGACGCTACCTTGTAAATAGTATAGTATAAAAACTGATGAGTGGATTGTTGGATCATATTGCTAATCTATAGTGTATACATGTGCCTGACGCACATGTCTAACTAAACTACCTTTTTGTTTAAACTTTTTATCACAAACATTACAGGCAAACGGTTTCTCTTCAGAGTGAATTTTCATATGTCTACGTAATTTACGCTTTTGATTAAACTTTTTATCACAAACATTGCAGACAAATGGTTGCTCTCCATTGTGAATTATCAAATGTGTACCTAAACTACCCTTTTCACTAAACGTTTTATTACAAACATTGCAGGCAAATGTTTCCTCTCCAGTGTGATATCTCATATGTATGACTAAAACTTTTTTATCGCAAAATTTTTTACCACAAAATATGCAGGTCAATCGTTTCTCTTTTGTGTGAATTCTCATGTGAATGACTAATTCATCTAAACGAGTATACTGTTTATCACAAACATTGCAGGCAAATGGTTTAACCTCTGTGTGAATTATCATGTGTTTGACTAAACTACCTTCGTAATTGAATACTTCATCACATACATTGCAGGCAAATGGATTCTTTTGTTTGTGAATTATTTTATCCTTAGTCCTACTTATTTCTTCAGTATATTGCTTTTCACCAAGTTGAGAATGTGATTTTCTTACGTGTAACTCGAGTTTACTTTTCATAGGAAATACTTCATTGCAACTTTCACAACTAAACTGTATGTTGGAGTCATTTGGTTTTGTTTGCACAACATGAATGTTAGAAGGAACTTCTTTCGCATTGTTCTCTCGATCTCTATTATCTTCTAATTTTACTTGACTTTTTGTTCTATCTTCAGGGACAGACTCAACCTCCGGCAATGTATCCTGTTCTATGGTCTCCTCTTCTTTTATATCAATACTAAGTATTGGTTCTTGTTTGATAGTTACCTGAGAGTCTGCATCAGTTGTGTTGCCATCAATGGTACTGGACTGCATAGAGCCAGCAGGCAAGTTTTGTTTCATCCCTAGTTTGACTTGAGTGAAATGTTCTTGAGTTACCTGCAATAAACAATGATTTATTTACATAAATTTGTGCTGTGCCTCTTCGGTCACATCACATAGAATTTACGTATGTAAGCATTTATCAACCAACCAACAACAACCCAACCCTGCAGCCCCTCAAACTATGGGGAAGAAGCAGAGCTGTGAACTAATTCACAGCGCTGCGACCGTTGGGGCTCCACGGAAGGGACCCTGTGACGCAGAGGGCTTTACCGAGGTGATAAGGAAGAAACGGAAGCCCTCTTGCCGGAACCAGTGTGGTACTGCTCTAAGACCTTTCGAGCAGCACTTTCGAGCGGAGGTACCTACTACGCAGATCTACGTGTCCCGCGTTCATTACGATGTGAAGCCCATAGAGATAGCGGAGTACATCGGAAAGAAAGCCGGAGTTAAATTGAGGGTCGAGAAGCTGGACTCTCATCATAATGTAAGCTTCAGCTCATTTATGGTGAGGGTCCCGACGGAGATGTTAAAGACCTTCTTGAGCCCTGACTTCTGGCCGAAAGGGGTGAAGTTCCGGCGGTTCAAAGGCCGCCTATCATGTGATCCCCCGCGCCAAGACACGCCGGCGACCACGCGTGTGCCTAAGTATAATAATAATGTGATAATTATGTATTTTAGCTCTAAGGTATATATTGATATGGACCGTAGAATAAGTTATATAAGATCTGTCTACTTGTTCTAATGTTGTCCGAAATAAATGAATTTATTATTATTATTTCACTTTATTTATTTTAATACTCGTTAAAAAATACATTTTTTACTATAGAAAATACAAAAATATTATAAAACTAATCTACAGTAAAAAATATATCAAAACGGTGGATCACCGGCCGCGAAGCTAGGCTCAAGCAGCCGGTGACTAGGGTTGCAGACAGAGGAACTTCCTGACGATACGCGCCGAATCCAGGAAAACCGCTTTTTGGATCTGACCCTTGATCCAACTTCCTAGTGAGAGTCTCTTGAGATGTTTATCGAGGCTCTTTGCTATTACCCCGTTAACCGAAACGACTATCGGGACGATGGTTGCTGAATCAACATCCCACATGCTGACAACCTCGTTAGCCAAGTCAAGATATTTACTGAGTTTATCTTTCTCAGCTTTAACGAGGTTAACATCATGTGGTATGGTGACATCAGCAAGCACCGCCCATCTTTCTAACCGGTCTATCAGTACAATATCAGGCTTATTTGCAAGAATAGTCCTGTCTGCAATGATAGAGCGGTCCCAATAGAGCGTGGCACGGCTGTTTTCAAGAACTGGCGCCGGTGTGTACTTATAGTATGGAACTTCAGGACCAGTAAGGCCATATCGGAGAGCAAGTTGTTGATGTATAATTTTGGCTACTTGGTTATGTCTGTGTAAGTACTGAGAGTTAGCAAGGTGCGAACAACCCGAAAGTATATGACGAAGGGTCTCCCCTGGAAGATGACACGCTCGACAGATATCGACCGTGCCATCTTTCATGATATACTTTCGGTAATTGTTCGTCTTAACTACCTCATCCATAATTGCACAGACAAAGCCTTCGGTTTCCCCAAAGAGGTCACCGAAACGTAGCCAGTTTACTGAGCTTAGGAGATCTACATCAGGACCTGTGAGGACCTTGTAGAATCTCCCATGCAGCTCTTTGCTTTCCCATATGGCCTTCCTGTCCTCTATACTCATCACTATAGGTTTACGCCAGTTCTCGTTAGCTAAGGAGAGAGGAGTAAGGTTCTTATCAACTGCAACTACGTCGCGATGCATTTGGTATTCGGCTTGATGGAAATAATTTCTGAGATTGCATACCTCACGGTTGTGTAGGGTCTTAGCGCTTAAAAAGCCTCGACCGCCACATTTCCGTGGGATGTACAATCTCATTACCGAAGATCGGGGGTGTCGCATGCGATGAGTAGTTAAAAGTTGACGAACCCTACAGTCCAAGGCGTCTAGTTCAGTCTGAGTCCATCTGAGTATGCCAAAAGTATAAGTGAGTAAGGGCATAACCCAGCCATTGAAGGCACGCACCTTGTTACCACCTGACAATAGGCTATTTAGCACTTTTGTGAGGCGGCAGAAAAAGCGTTCCTTCACCGACTGTTTTATATCCCCGTCCACTATACCCAAGGCTTCTGGCATACCGAGGTACTTATAAGTTTCACCCTCTGAGAGAGATTTGAGGGATACAAGCTCTGAAAGTTGTAAATTATTTGAATTTACAACTTTCCCTCGTTGTATTTGTATGACCGCACACTTATCAACGCCAAACTCCATGTTAATGGCACTACTGAATATCTGTGTGATATTCAGGAGGGCCATTAACTGTGTTTTATTCGGCGCAAATAGTTTGAGGTCATCCATATACAACAAGTGAGAAATAACCTCACCATCTCTCCGAAGGCGATAACCTATTCCTGAATCTTTCAGTAGAGTACTGAGTGAATTCAGGGCCAGACAAAACCACAAGGGACTCAGACTGTCGCCCTGGAATATACCCCTCTCTATCCTTATCTGATCATTAGTCGCAGGTGAAATTAATCGGCTCCCTGGATGACGAAGAACCGTAGTCCACTGTCTCATACATGATCCCAAGAATGATCTTAGAGTAGTATCTACTTTATACAATTCTAAGACCCTCTCAAGCCAAGTATGAGGCACCGAATCATAAGCCTTCTTATAATCAATCCAGGCAGCCGATAAATTCCCTCTGCCACGTTTGACCTTTTGGCTAATGGCCATGTCAATGAGGAGGAGCTCCTTAGTACCACGGGACCCAACCCTACATCCATTTTGAGCAGGTACCAAAATATTGTTCGTAACAATATGTGTGTTAATTTTTGTAGTCAAAATGGATGTAAGTAGCTTATAGATCGTGGGTAAGCACGTTATGGGTCTATAATTCTTTGGTTCCGCAGTACTACCAGACTTATGGAGCAGGAAAGTTACACCCGTTGTCATAAAAAGTGGGAGTGACCCGATCTCAATTGCTTTTTGGAATTGTGTGGCCAGAACTGAATGTGAGCATCGAAACCATTTAAGCCAAAAGTTATGCAATCCGTCCGGGCCAGGACTTTTCCAATTATGGGCCGAGCGGATCGCATTACTTACATCTAACGAAGAGATAGTAATAGCGTCCATGGCTTCGATGTTTTCACATTCAGTTCTTACCACATTCATCCAGTCCGCCTCCGTGTGTTCGACCGGTAAAGACCAAATGCCTCGCCAGAAATTATTTCCAGTTTCGGCATCCGGTACTTGACCATCGGACACACGTAGATCGGGTTTCTCCCAGTCTCGGTAAACTTTCCTTTGGTCACTTTGAAAGTTGCGATTCTGCCAAAACCTGTCAACTCGCTTTTTATATCTTTTTATACGGCTTGCCCACGCATAGACTTTTTGTTTTAGGTAGTCTATGCGCTCTGTAGCACAGGCTAAATAGGCCTGAGGTTGAATTTCAGTTCCGTCAAAAGCCTGTGTCACAAAGCGCATAACCCGAGGTCTATGGTTGCCTTCCCTAAAACATATTAGCTTAGCTATGAGGGTCCTAAACCTAGTAATACGCCTCTCTATCCTCTGTTGCCAATTTGGGGTACTGCTAGCCTGGCGCGGAGCGCGGTCACAGTCCGGAAACTTTACCCGCGCAACACGACAGGCCGCGATAGCCCCACAATATAGAATAGAGTGCGTATCAGTAAGATCACTACTAGCCAGCAGATAAGGGACTAGTAGTGGGTTCAAGGCCCCCACTATAGCTAAAGCACGTCAATGGGTGGGAAAGCGAGGTAGGCGAGGCTTTACACTACAGTTTCTAAACTTAAGAATCGCTTCTTCCAAAGCCCTCCTCAATTGCTCATTACTATGGGTACTTACCTCAATACTCTCGTGATTGACATCTTCTACAGTATAATCAGGTTGGGAAGTCACTGATGTTGATGTAACTTGTCGCTGTGGCGACGATGTAGCAGCCTGATTACACTGCGGACGGTCCGCCACTTGAGCACTGAGATTCTCTCGCCGTAGTTGATCAAGTATAGAGTCATTCAACAGTTTTGAGCGTTGAATGACCCGTACCTGATCGGATAGCCGTTGCGTGTTAACGACGACAGTTGGTTCAAGGGCCTGAAACAACGGCAGCATCCTGGAACGGTAAGCGGTCAGGTTAGTTCCTCCGTCTGTAGCCCTATAGAATGCGCGCATGACGTTCTCGTTTATTTCTTGCGTCCACTTCATGCGCCGCACTCTTCCGTCAGCGGCGGGGGCCGGTCGCGGGGCTGCGAGCCCTGCAGGTCCCAAGCCAGCTGACAGCGGGGGTCGGCCTCGCCGCACAGGTGGTCGCGGCGGTCGAGGCGACGGCGGCAGCTCGTCTTCGCTGCTCAACACATCACTCGTCTCAGGCGGCGTTTGGAATGCCTCTTCATCAGAGGACGAGGATGTGGAGCTAGCCGAGGCGGGCTGCGGTGGTGGTATTCGGAGTGCATTTGTAGCCGCCCTTGTCCTTGATCTTGTGTTCATATGTATTTAGGTCTTCATTTTTACGTTTTTATGCTTTATTCTGAGTTGTTATGTAATAAAATCAAAAAATATAAATAAATTTTACATAAGACACGACTGTCACGGGCGGTGACATTTTTTTTTTTTTTATTATTATTATTATTATTTATGTCGCCTGGGCAGGGTCAACTCCATTACCTGCAGACCTCTCTTTACAGAGATCCTCTAGACTCAAGGTATTCTTGCGGAATCTACATTTATTTTGATCTTGTAAAGAAATATACAGAGATTTATTTTTATAATATTCTATGTACAGTACTGGACCTATTACCTATATAAATAAATAATAATGCTGGACAATCCACACATCACCATCTAGCCCCAAAGTAAGCTTATCAAAGCTTGTGTTATGTGTACTAGATAACTAATACATTACATACATATGTACATATAAAGATTTAAGTTTGAACTATTTTCACCCATTTTGAGGAATGCAGATATTGAAAACTATGTAACTGTGCATGCTTAAGTTCAGTAGTGGGACAAGCAAGCAGTATAATAAATATTCTTTCATAGCACTAGGTAATGTCAAGCACATAGGTATGTATTTTGTTGGTACCTCAAGACCCTTGTCATAAAGATAGCTGAAGATCTTCTCAGATCGGAGAGTCGTCTGGGAGAAGGAGTGGCATCTCAGCAGCTTCTGGTAACAACAATGGCATATAACTCTCGGCCGACCATCTGCAGCGTTGAACTGAAATAATTGATTAATATATTGATTAAATTTTATATATTAATAACTATGTAGGCAGGGTTCAAAGCGATAATTATCATTGATAATTATATGTTGATAATTATCTATGATAAATATAATCGGAAATATTTAAATTTTCCCTTACATTTTTCGTGTTGTATTGGTGTATCAGAACACAAATTCAATCAAAATTCAAAATTATAAATTAAAGCTCAATAAGAGGTTTCCTTGATTGTTACATGTGTTTATTTTATTCTTCTGGTGTAAATGGTGATAGGTAGATAGCCAAAATACCAGAAATATGAACTGAATAGTTTACTTACATTTGATAATTATCGGATATTTATCTTGATAATTTCAAACCCTGTATGTAGGTATGCAAGCAGGAGCCTAGCTTATTATACAAAAACTTCCTAAATTTCACTTACTTAACACTATTAGAGTGGAAATAATTTCTGAGCATTTAGTTAATTAATTTCAAAGAATCTCTCTTGTAAATACTCATCTTAATTTCTAAAAACCTTGTAATGCTATCAATTTTTGATAGCATTACAAGGTTTTTATTAGGTCATTTTTTGTTCGTCATCAATTGCATCAAAACAGAGGTACCTAATTAAAAAGATGAAAACTTAATAGTTGGTGTTTATCGATTATCTGTTTTTTTGTTTATCTCAAAGTAAAGCCAATATGGGCTCATGAAGACCCATAAAATAATGGGTTTATACTGCAGATATATGTGCCTTGTCTGGATGTTTTCTATGTAGGTATGGTAAAAGTATGTCATAAAACATTTAGCTTTCTGCTACATTTTGAGTAAGCTAACAAGGCCAAAACAGAGTTTTGTCACATTATTTACCTACTGTAGTAAAAATCTCAAATGGAAAATAAATGTAAGTGGCATAAAAATACACAATAACAAAGTAACTTTAAGGAAAGTATGGGCGGTTTGTTATCAAAAATTTCAAATCAAAAAATTCCAGAGTTTATCCATAACACAAGCTCTGCTTACTTTTGGGGCTGATGCTGTCCAGCATTATTTACTTGAACAGAAAACTGTCTAAATATCACGTCATTTACCTTTGTATTAGATAATCTTTCGAAGACATCCACGAGATGGTTGTTTTTCAAGGCTCGCAGTGTCGAATAGCCGGTGAGGCAAACTCTACACACAGGAAACATTCTCCAGTCTTCACAGTACACACGCCCACAAACCAAATACCGTAACCAGAATGATAGGTACAAAGCAAGGAGCTGCTATAGCTTCAATAAAAACTAGGCAAAAGCTGCTTTTTATGTGTCGAAATTACAGACAGAATTGAAAAGAAGAGAATTGGTGATTACTGTGTGTGTTGTGTTTTCTGTGATCTCTGTCTGTTTGTTTGTCAAGTCCTTTATTGATCCAACGGGAAAATAGTAGATAGGTATGTACCTACCTAGATACACTTGACTTCGTTGTTGATGGCAACATGTGTTTGGTTTGATGCATCCTATACACGTTGGGGCAATGCGTTGGGCTAAGCCCGGCCAAGGCGTTGGCCCAACGTGTAGAGACCTACTTGGCGAATGTGGAAGTTGGCATGGCATGGCAGCTTAGTAGCCAACATTGGCTCGCAAAGCGACTAGTGTCGGTTTTTTTGTGCAGATCTATATCATAGGATCTTAAAGTAAAGTAAAGTAAAGTAAAAGTTCATTTATTGCTTGAAATACAATGTTATAAAGATCTTAATTTTAGATAAAATAGAGTCATTGTTTTCTACCTTCCGGCATGCAATTGTTTTATATAATTCATTGAGTAAACATAAAAATTAAAAGAAACTCAAACTAAATAATAAAATTAAATTCAAAATGTCAATAACATGGATTATAAAATCATGTCAAATTAAAATACAATAAAACTGAGTCAAGTGAAATGAATTTTAACATTTTTATCATTTATAAATTCATTTATGGTGTAATAGGCGGATTTTGATAGGTATAATCTTAACTTCTTAGGAAACAACGAACAAGGCAGTTTTCGCAGTGGCTCTGGCAGTTTATTATAGATATAAGGAGCCATATAAAAGACACTTTTGCGCATGAACGTGGTCTTACAGTTAGGAACACAAACTTTATTATTGTCTCGTCTATTTCGTACGACAACATCGGACAATCTACTAAATAAGTCAGCATTATTTTTCACAAACATAGCAGTTTCCAGAATATACAACGAAGGAACGGTAAGAATATTGTATTCTATGAAAAAAGGTTTACAGGAATCTAATACATTGAGGTTGAACATTGCCCTTACACATCTTTTTTGATGCTTAAATATCTTTTCAACCTCGGTAGAGTTCCCCCAGAAAATCAACCCATATCTGACACGAGATGCAATCAGTCCATGGTATGCTATGAGAAGTGTTTTTATGTTCACTGTTGGTGATAGCTTATACAACACATACGCATGACTATTGATTTTCTTACATATGAGCTCTATGTGTGATTTCCAGTTTAACTTAGGTACTATCAATATTTAATCCTAAAAATTTTGTCATGTTTACTTGTTCTATTAAGGTATTATTGTATTTAATGTCAAAGTTTTTTGAAGCAGCAGGGTCACGTTGTCGGAAATGAATAATATTAGTCTTAGAAAGGTTAATTTTCAAATTATTGTCATCTAGCCAGGCTATTATATCGCACAGAGCTGCATTTATGTCATCTTTATATGTCTCAATATTTTTACATTCTATGGTCACTGTACTATCATCTGCAAACAAAGTCATGGGGTGGGGGTGGCTTTTGGCAAATCGTTAATATAAATAATGAACAAAAGGGGTCCCAGAACGCTACCCTGTGGTACCCCATACTTCATTATCCGCTTTTTGGATCTAAAGGTTTCTTCGGTCATAGTTTTAAAATTAATATTGGTTATTTCTGTCATTTGTATTCTATTTTCTAAGTAGGATTTAATCAGCTGTGAAACGTTTCCTCTTAATCCATAGAGTTCAAGTTTGCTTAGCAATATGTCATGTCTTATATAGTCAAATGCTTGTGTCATGTCACAAAAAATCGAGCACGTGGGTGTTCTTTTATCCATATTATACAGGGTGTTAGTGTAAACAGCGTTATCCTTGAAACCAGAGGTTCAGCATCATGAGTAGAGTCCAAAACCGATGAAAAATAATTATTCTATTTTTAATTTATTTTTGAAACAAAAATATTCGATACACCTTCTAAGTGGTAAAACTACAACACGAGTACATTGGCGGGGCCGCGCAGGTGTCGACCTGTTTTGATCAAACGAGCCGCCATGCTAGTGTTCATTGCCGCGCCCCGCACGCACCTCACCGCGCCGCACGCGCCACCGCCCGCCTGCTCGCGCAGGCGCCGTCCGATCGCTCGGATCGCTCCTCAGTGACAGACCGCCACGCTTACGGAGAGCACGTCGTCGCGTCGTTGACACAGATTTTCGCGCGTCAATTGTTTTAAGTACGAACGAGTGACGAAGTCTTACAAAAATGTAAATAAAAGTGGACTGAAATGGTGCGGCCTTATGCCATCGCTCTGGTGAACTTGGCTCGTACGATGTACGCAGAGCTCAGCTGTTTCCAGCCCAGGATAACGTGTGCTAAGCTAGGAAACTATCCCAAAGACACAAAGGCTACGTACGTACGTACATATGGCCAGTTCACCATGCCCAGTCATGCAAAATGCAAGTGTTCGTAAGGTGTTTAATAAGCTGACAAATTAGGTACTAATTTGTGTTTTCTCGAGTGTGTAATAATACCTAATCTACGAGTGAGAAAACGTGCGGAGGTTGCGTGATGGTGAAGTGTTATTTTGGTAAGTGAATTTCATTCACGTACAAAGAACTGAACTTTAGATTGAATAGTAGATAAAATTGATTGATGATAAACTTTAACCCTAGATTCAATAACATTCGTCTCACAGACCGTGCAAAACGTAAAAATGATTCAAAGTTGTAAATCGAATCAGATACACCTTTTAAGCACCTCCATAAGTCATACAACCAAATACATCGCAAGTGTATTTTACTCGCAATGACGTTTCATTCGTCTGAGGGACGAACATTTATGAATAGAATAAGAACTGGCCTAGGGTTAAGTACGACAAAAATACCTGCCTACCAAGGTACTTTGGTCTATTGAATTTTTTGATTATTCTGTGAATTTAGACTTGTTTTAAAACAGTTTATCTTGCCTAGAAACAAACCTGGAAACTTGCCTGGTTCTAGGGTGACCATAATATCGCGTACAATATCTATGACATAAAATATCAAAATACTGCGAAACTAAAACAGGCATTAACCTTATCTCATAAGTTTTGGACTCTACTCATGATACTGAACCTCTGGTTTCAAGGATAACGCTGTTCACACTAACACCCTGTATGATACTCTATAGAGAAAATCATATAAGGCCATATTAATAGTTTTATTTTTTCTAAACCCTGTTTGTTCTCTACATAGTAAACATCGGGCTTCAAGATAA
Organism: Eupithecia centaureata; assembly: GCA_944547425.1. Classification (NCBI taxonomy): domain Eukaryota; kingdom Metazoa; phylum Arthropoda; class Insecta; order Lepidoptera; family Geometridae; genus Eupithecia; species Eupithecia centaureata. The sequence continues at coordinate 2,334,660 of OX155698.1, forward strand.
CTATTTATAGAACTATAGATGTATTTTTCAAAAACTTTTGAAATTACTGGAATAAGTGAGATTGGTCGGTAGTTTTCCATGTTTTCTTTGGATTGTTTTTTGATCTTATCGCGCTCTGCAAACAGTATTCACATGTTGGCGTTATTCAGTTCGTCCTGTGGCTACGACTGATCAGTATTAGATTATGGATCAGTTAAGATGCCTCTAGCTAGACTGCAGTTAGCGCAATTTTTGAAATTGTATAAACTAGTTATAATTTGTTTTATTCCTTGATTGTAATTTTCGTTGACAATAAAGTTTTGTAAAAAAGTAAAGTGGTGAAGTTTCTTCTCTCCTTAGCTTCTATCCATTGTCTGTGATTGTAATTTCTCCAAATACTTAACTATTTTTGTATGAGATAAAAAATATTTTAGATTTCATTGTTCTCAAATTAAATACCTATATCTATTCTATTAAAGATATTTATAAATCTTTGATCTTTTTCAAACGGTGTGCTCTGTGGTTTTTACTACGCTAAAACCACACATCCACATTGCTTACGACGGTTTTTGCACTGGAAAACCGCCACACTTCGACAGTTTTTGCGCGCGAATCCGGCGTCGCGCCTTAAGTGGTTTTTTACGTCTAGCGATGGAATGCTTTTGAGTAGGATGATTCCACTTACTTTATCTGAAAGCTATTGAAACAAGCTATAAAACTGGCTATAAATGTTTTTTATTGTGTTTTTATTTTATTTTACACATAATAAAATATATGTTGGTTATATTTTCAAAAATAAATGTTTTTTAACAAAAATAACTTGTTTTATTTACAAGTTTTTAAGTTTTTACAGTAAACATAATATGTTCTTTCTAAAAAAAAACTAAAATGTATCCTTTCATAGTAATATTTTGAGTTTTTTACGATGAAACATACCCACGAAAATTACGATAAACAGAAATTGGACGCGTTAGTGCCGTTCTTTCTAAATCCTTTTGTGACTAGGTTTTTAGCATTAGGCTTTATATTTATATGCTGTCCGATAGAAAATATATACAGGATTTAGTTTTACATTATATCAGATAAGAAAATAAAAAAAATATATATCTTATGAAGCAAAATGTCGGCAAAGGTAGGAAATTCATGACAAAATCCGAAGATTTTTATTCTCCAAATAATGCTATTATAAAACGCGTTTTCTGTTCATATAATACTTTCTACAAAACGCCGCTAAATAGACCTTTCTAGAAAGGTATCACACTTAAACACCCATAGAACAAAAACTCCTTACAAATGATACTTGAAATGACGTCACGTCGGCGCGCTCCGGTAGACTGAACTTCGGCGGGTTTTTTGACCTCACTTTTATTTCAAAATGGTGGCACGTATTGTTTCATTCGAACGAGTCATTGAGTCTGACGTCATTCAATAAGAAAGCTTTTGGAAAGAGACCCTAACATTATCGAAATAAGGCTTACAAGCAACACACGCCGCAGTTAAGTCATAGCTGAGCCATATGACTCAGCTCGATGTTTAGGAGAATTTCGTACTGAGTTATACGACTCACCTCGATTTCAAGGGGTGTAATTGACAACTTGACATTTTAAAGCCACAGGAAAGGACGCGAGAAGTTCAATAAATGGCTTTCAAATGACAATAATAGGATGGATGGTCTTTCCGTAATCGGTCGGCTGATCTCGCTAAATTGCTATCCCCATTTAGTAGCATTTCGTCTGCTACCACTGCACACGTAAAAGGTAGTTAAAGATAGGTAGGTCGTAAATTAAATATTAGTACGAGGTCGTAGATGTTAGGTATTTTTCTATGGTTTTGTATGTATGAAGGTAATCAGTGCAAGCATAGTGCAAGGATACAGAAAATACCAACGTAAAAATTATTGAAAAAAACAATTCACACGTCGTTTATAATTTTTATTATATTCTCAATCTCTTATGTTCTCATGTCATCATGAAAATTCTCCATTGGAACTAGTCTCCGTGGCCGAAATTCGGCTAGGGGCACATCCAATAATTATTTATTACTGTGGAAATATTTGCTATTAGCGGATGTGACGCGCATGGCACGACTCCTGATGATCTGGCTGTAGAAAGCGGCGGAGGCACGCGGCCTGCGCTCGCGCTGGTTAGAGGTGAAATTCACTTGGTACAGACCGAATTTCGAACTGGAATTAAAGGAAAAACTATTTTTAATAAGTACTTACTAAAAAATGCAAAAATCTGAGCCGTGATCGTGGCGTAAGAATTGAGCCTTCCAACTCAGCTAGGATTTTATCTTAGGGAGATTATCTCAGTAATATTAGAAACACGAAAGTTTCGATCCAAGGATGTTTGTTTTCTCTTAACGCGATAACTACTGAACGGATCATGCTGAAATTTTAATATACCTACTTAGTTCTAGGCCTGGAATAGAACATAGGCTACCCTTATGTAAATAGTTTTACTTACATTTTTTTTCATGTGTTCCTTGTATTTTTTCCTTTTATTAAGTACCTAAATGTGTTATTTATTATCTAAGTATATAAAATGGATCAAGTAAATGGATTTTCTTTCGTGATGGATTTACAAACGTGACGACTCTGGGTTTCGTTCGCTCAACTAGAGGCACGACACGATGCACACAGTTACACATTCGTGCTCGGCCTATCTCGAGGTGTCTCGAGCGAGGAATGTGAACTGCCGGCATTGGGTGTAAAAGCCGCCACACACAGAAGCCGTGTCCGGGCCGGAGGCGAAGGCGTGCGGGTGTTTCCTATTGGCACCGCGCCGCGCCGCCACCGCCTGCGGTGTACATCTTTCATATGATTCAATAGGATACAACTCGCAAGCCTTCGCCTCCAGCCTGGCCAGTGCTTCTGGGACGGCTTTAAGAGATCGTTTAAGCTTACCCGTAGCCTTCAGCCCACTCGAAGTTGTCCATCATCGACCAGTAGGTGTAACCGGTGACGTTCACCCCGTCCTGCTTTATTGATAACAGCACCTGGATCATTTATCAAGCCATTATTAAGAACTGCAGACAATCTAAGGGTCACTACACATCTGACGGATGTCGAGCGTCCATTCGGTTACATTACAGCTACTAAATTACACGTCTACCAAATCAGTTTCTGCGTTTAGCATAATACAGAGCGAGTGCGTCCTCATAATCCCTACTCAAAGATATCATATTAATTTAAAATAACATCACTACATAGTATAAAACAAAATCTCTTTTTCTGTCCCTATTTCCCTATGTCTTTGACTGCTTAAATCTTTAGAACTACGCAACGGATTTTGATGCGGTTTTGTTAATAGATATAGTGATTCAAGAGGATTGTTTATACGTATAATAAAACCGTGCGAAGCCGGGGCGGGTCGCCAGTAATATATAAGTAAGAACAAAGACAACATGCACAGCTTGCTAAACAGCCCCTAAGTAGGTACTTTATTCTACTAACTAATCAATGGAAACAACTCTTATGGTCGTTTCACATCTGACGGAAGACGGATGCGTCGAATAGTAAGTTATTATCAGTCGTGTAACGCCAGAACAGACAACATTATAAGACTCTACCCGCTGACGTCACTACACGGCACTAACGTCAACAAACCGAAGACGCGTTAGTGCGTCGAGCGTACAGCGTTTGTTCCGTTTCCATAAAAGCATCGTCTACGACGACGTAAGAGCGACAACATTCAACCTCTGCCAATCAGCGGTGACCGGGATTGATCTACATTCTACTGGGTGCCTAAGTATACCTGCTCTAAATGGTCCCTGAGGAAGTCGATCCTGTCTCCATCTCTCAGCTCCTCTCCAGCCGTGGGGTACCCGCTCTCGGTGATCAGGATCTGGAGGTCTCCGTACTGGTCCTTCAGCCAGGACATGAGCGCGCGGAGGCCTTTCGGGCACAGCTAGAACATAGAACTAAAAAATGTACATTACCTTACCCATGTTCTGTTAGATATCCTACTAAAATTATAAACGTGAAAGTTTGTAAGTATGGATGGATGTTTGTTACTCTTTCACGCAAAAACTACTGAAAGGATATTGATGAAATTTGGCACAGAGATAGATTATAGTATGGAATAACAAGTAGACTATAATGTATCCCGGAATTTCCACGAGAACGGGAATTACGTGGGTGAAACCGCGAGGCATTGCTAGTACTGTTATAAATTAGTCAAAAGTCTTAGAAATGACTTTTCTTGCATGGATATTAAATTAATTCTTTCAGCACATTTTGAACACTACTTTCAGCTCGCGGCTTCGCACGCGTTTCTATAGAAACGTTCAAAGATTGGTTGTATGTGTCCCATGGAAAATGATTTATAGCTACATCGGGCTCCATCAAAGCTCGGAGATTCCGACTTGAAGAAGCTCCTGTGAGCGAGCCCGCAGGCAGTAGCTAGTGTCTAGAGCCACTCACCACCACAAACTCGGAATTGGCTTTCGGCATGCCTGGCTCTGGCTCCAACACAGCGCGCAGCTCGGGGATTCCCGCCATGTAGTAGGCTTCCACTTGCTCGCCTGGACGTGCTCGTCGTACTAGGCGGCATGTGTAGTAGTTTAAAGCGAAAAAGTCGTAGGTTCCTGCAAATATATTATACCTAGAGTCCTACTGATATAGATAAGGAAGAGATACGAAAACAGAGTTACAGAGCCACCAAAGGCAACTTTGTATCTCTTCCTAAACTAGACAAAATAAAACTACTACGGAGGCATTAAAAAAAGCTTATGATAGTTTAAACAAACTGTACGAGAGTTATGTATACGATAAAAATAAGAAGGGGCGCCTAAAGAAAGGCAGAGGTAGTAGGTTCCAAAGAACTCTTAAATAAATAAATAATGCTGAACAATCCACACAGCACCATCTAGCCCCAAAGTATATGATTTTTTTTTTTAACAACAATAGACCTTCGTTTGATCTCACCTGATGGTAGTATGAAGCTACTCAAAGCTTGTGTTATGGGTACTAGATAACTGATATATTAATACATTGGTATACATCGATAGATATTTTTATTATACATAGAAAATACCCAGACCAACGGAACAAATTTCTGCAGATTGTACACGAATTTGTTCCAAGGCGGGAATCGAACCCGTAACCTCTTGCTTCGCAGGTCAACTCGCCCGCTGACCACGGAGATATATAAATAACTTCATGAATGTAACCTTTAACAAGTTCCACCTCATCCTTCGTGAACGCTGGTAGCCTGGAGAAGTCATAGCCTTCCTTAGCACTGACTTCCTTCATCAGCTTCACCATGGTTGGCGGCCAGCCCCCGGCTTTGGAGTAGATGGGGTTGGTGAACCGACCTGCCTGTAGTGATTTATGAGCATAAACATCATTGCTAATCATTATCACTACATAGTATAAAACAAAGTCGCTTTTTCTGTCCCTATGTCCCTTTGAATGATTAAATCTTTAAAACTACGCAACGGATTTTGATGCGGTTTTTTTTAATGGATAGAGTGATTCAAGAGGACGGTTTATAAGTATAATAAAACCGTGCGGAGCCGGGGCGGGTCGCTAGTATGATTATAAACGCTAAAGTTTGTATGGATGGATGTAGAATCGACATATCCTTACTTATCTTTAGGTACTTTCATATTATAAATGCGAAAGTTTGTGAATGTATGGATGTTTGTTACTCTTTCTCGTAAAAACTACTGAACGGATTGTGCTGAAATGTTGAATAGACATAGTCCTAGCCCTGGAATAAAACATAGGCTACTTTTCATCCCATTAAACAGACCTCTTGGGATAGAAATAGCTTTGAGAAGTTTCCATAGAAAACCACGCGTGCGAAGCCGCGGGCAGATGCTAGTCTTATATAAGTAAATAAATAATGCTGGAAAATCCACACAGCATCATCTAGCCCCAAGCTAAGCAGAGCTTGTGTTATGGATACTAGATAACTAACTGATATTCTAAATACTATAGTTACATAACATAGATAACTAATAACTCACTGTGAAGTCAAGTGCTAGCTTAGTGAGCGCATACTCCTTGATAGAAAATGGCGAGAGCCACACTATGTTGTCAGATATGGACACCTTTCCTGCAATTAATTGAGATTATAATTTATGTTCCGTGTATATATAAAGGTTGAAGCTTACACTTCCGACACATATACCTACCGTTGCATAAGAAAAATATGTGCATTCAAATATTTGGAAACATATTCACAGTGACAAGATGTCTAACCGCAAGCATAATACATTATTTTTAAAGAATTTCACTTTGTTATTTACCATAGTAAAAATTGTAAGTGCTTATACAAAAAAAACTTAAATATCCAATTAAATATCCAAAAATAAGATATCCAAAAATAACACAGATTCACGACTTTTATTCAATGCGTTTTTTATGGTATATTTACTTATTGGGTTATAATAATAAATTTATTTATTTCAGACTACATAGGTGCATAATTTATCAATGGCAATAATTTATCATAATTAATCATAATTTATTTATTTATGGCCTAGAAGGAATTTGTTTATTAAAATCCTTTATTTAGGATAAATCATCTTAAAAGTCATTATAAAACCAAAATTCCGACCCACCATGATACAACGGTTTGAACTGCTCATCATAAACCCTCCAAGCCTTCGCATGCGCCACCAGAACATGCTTGCTGCACAGGAACACCCCAAGCTGCGTGTCTATCAGGCCTGGAGCCAGCAGGCCGGTGGAGTAGGTCAGGTCGCACAGGATGCTTGGCTCGTTGATGGTGATCCAGGTCTTCACGCGGTCAGCGTACAGGGAGAAGACCGCGCGAGCGTAGGAAGTAAACCAGTCGGAAACTAACGGGTTTGTCCAGCCGCCTGGAATAATCACTCTGGGGTCAATTAACGCTATAAAGACTCAAAATAATAAGAAAGCAGTTGGTGTCGATAAAATGCCCGGTAACTTACTGAAAGGAGGAGATGAACTGCATCACAAAATATGGCAGTGTATGGCAGTCTTTCTGCAGATGTGGGAAACCGAAAAAGCTCCTTCAGATTTTAGGACTTTAGTTGTCTGCACTTTGTTTAAAACGGGTCAATGGCGTGACTTTTTGGGTAGGCGATGCCTAAATGAGAATTTGTGTTAAAATATCGCGTGTTAATTTGTGTAAAAAATTATAGATTGCAGTAGTTCCTATAGTGCTATTATTTAGGTACCCAAAATTTTATGACTCGAACTGGATTTAAATCCACAACCACAACCCAGTTCTGGAATGCGCTAGCTTATTGCTGACGCACGCACGACATCACTTTGCATAACCTATGAGGCACCTAACCCCGAAGACTTATACCAGACCCTTACCAAGCTCCTGCAGGTTCTGCGGCAGGTCAAAGTGGTAGATGGTGACGACAGGTTCAATGCCCTTCTCTAGAAGAGCGTCGATCAGGTCGCTGTAGTACTTGGCACCATCAGCGCTGATTTTGTTGCTGTACCCTGAGGGTAAGAGACGAGTCCAGGAGATAGAGATTCTGGAAGATATGATAGATAAAGATATATTTATTTGACCAAGAAACGGCACAGACGAAAATAAATAAAGAGAATGGATGTTTAAAGTTTTATTTTAATGTATTATTAAGACCCACCCCGGCTTCGGACGGGTATTATACATTACTAGCGACCCGCCCCGGCTTCGCACGGTTTTATTATACGTATAAACTTTCATCTTAAATCAGTCTATCTATTAAAAAAACCGCATCAAAATACGTTGCGTATTTTAAAGATCTAAGCATACATAGGGACCGACAACAGAGGGCGGGAAGCGACTTTGTTTTATTCTATGTAGTGATTGTCAGACATTAAAATTTCTATATACTTTGTAGGTTGGTGAAAACGGAACCCTTATTACTAAGCCTCCGCTGTGTGTCCGTCTGTCAGAAGAGTCTATCTATAGGTAGGCAGTTAAAATTTTATCTAAATTTGTGTCAATATACCAATCACTACATAGTATAAAACAAAGTTGCTTTCTCTGTCCCTATGTCAGTATGTTTGCTTAAATCTATAAAACTACCCAACAGATTTTGATGCAGTATTTTTAATAGATAGACTGATTCAAGAGGAAGGTTTTTACGTATAATAAAATCGAGCGAAGCCGGGACGGGTCGCTGTAATAAATAGAATAAAATCCTATCAAATTAATAACAGAAAAAATATGAGCCCAATACAAAAAGATGTTTTGAGTATTTTTGGTCTAAGTTTGTGAAGGCTGTCTCTTGACAGGGTATGTTATTACTATAACTCTTCTCTCTCTATGTATCTATCACTTTAACAACAAAAAATAATTAATTTATTAATTGGTTCAGCACTATAACACGTTGAGGTGTACGGTGACTCATCAATTGAAAACAATAGCCAATTAAGGAATAAATTAGTATTTTAATTAAAGGCTGTGGATTTTGTTTTACTACCAATTAAATTAAATTAAAGTAACCTATGCTCGTAGCAAGAGAAGCGCGTTGAAATCATTTGTATGGAATCTAATTGAGGTTTTAATATTGGCTTTTTATGGGGTCCTATTATTTTAGTATTATGAACAGGTCAGGGAATAAAATGTAGGTTAGCCTGTAGAAGGCCTTCGATAAACGGTACACCAACCAAATTCTAGCACTAGCCAGAAACAACCTTCGCATTATGACAAGAGCCCTAACCTAAATGGACACTGTCTTAAAAGCACATGTTCAAATTGGGGCTAAGCGACTTCCAATCATGCAGACTCAAACGCCTCTCCATCTGCTAGGTATGTGTGGAGCACTAATGCAAAAACGAAGCATTCATCTGGCCAAACACCTACTGAGCCCAGAAGAGCTAAGAGACATCATCCCGAAGAAAATCCTACAGTTCCTAGCAGCTGCAAGGGTAAGTGGCGAATTATGAACGCCGCATCTTCAAGGGTGAACACTTAAAGTGGCGATTACAATAAGCCTATCCGCAGTGATATTGTACGATTTACATACCATACAGAGCTGCATGTTCCCGCGGGTCAGCGATTTACGTTATGACGTGATTTTACAGTCAGTCGCAAACAACTATCCTTGCACACAACACGTCACGGCGTACACTCGCGACCGCTAACTTTACTCTAAACTTACAAACTATTAAACCGTGAAAACTTTACAAACTCTTTAACTTCCAAACACATCAAACCTATAGGATTGTAGGGGGCTCACTACGCACCCTATATCTATGTTTTTTTTTTTTAAGTTTTCACGGTTGTAGGCGATCACGGTCGGGTTCACTTGTTACCTGTAGAAGTACAGCCCCAACTCTGCGGCCATCTCGACGTCCCTCCTCCACAGGTGGTATGAGTCGCAGGCCACGTCTCCGTTGCTCAGGTCGGCGATCACGGTCGGGTTCACTAGTTACCTGTAGAAGTGCAGCCCCAACTCTGCGGCCATCTCGACGTCCTTCCGCCATAGGTGGAAGGAGTCGCAGGCCACGTCTCCGTTGCTTAGGTCGGCGATCACGGTCGGGTTCACTAGTTACCTGTAGAAGTGCAGCCCCAACTCTGCGGCCATCTCGACGTCCCTCCGCCACAGGTGGAAGGAGTCGCAGGCCACGTCTCCGTTGCTCAGGTCAGGGATCACGTTCGGGTTCACTAGTTACCTGTAGAAGTGCAGCCCCAACTCTGCAGCCATCTCGACGTCCCTCCGCCACAGGTGGTAGGAGTCGCAGGCCACGTCTCCGTAGCTCAGGTCGGCGATCACGGTTGGGTTCACTAGTTACCTGTAGAAGTGCAGCCCCAACTCTGCGGCCATCTCGACGTCCCTCCGCCACGGGTAGAAGGAGTCGCAGGCCACGTCTCCGTTGCTCAGGTCGGCGATCACGGTTGGGTTCACTAGTTACCTGTAGAAGTGCAGCCCCAACTCTGCGGCCATCTCGACGTCCCTCCGCCACGGGTAGAAGGAGTCGCAGGCCACGTCTCCGTTGCTCAGGTCGGCGATCACGGTCGGGTTCACTAGTTACCTGTAGAAGTGCAGCCCCAACTCTGCAGCCATCTCGACGTCCCTCCGCCACAGGTGGTAGGAGTCGCAGGCCACGTCTCCGTTGCTCAGGTCGGCGATCACGGTCGGGTCCTCGTGCGTGAAGCGGTCCCAGATGCTCTCGGATTTATCTGAAAGAACCACAGATATCGATAAAATCATATTATTTTATACGTAATAGGTTCTTCAATGTGTATTAGATACTTACCTAGTTAAATTGTTGATTAGTGTTTAATGTTTTTTTGTTGCAACCGGATTCGTTCAGTTGGTGTGATGAGGTTGCAAACATCCATCCTCCCATTCCTACATCAATCCATCCAAATTTTATAATAGGTATTAGACTAGTGCTACCTCTTCACGCGAAGACGCGGGGAGAAGTTAGTTAAAATGCGCATTTTATTGACTTCGACATTGATGATGTTGTAATTTTGACTTTCAATGATTTGGAGTATGTTTATAGTGTTTTTGAAGTCAATTAGAAATAAAAAGTAATAAAGATCGTGGGAAGTCTAGAGCGCACAGCGTTTGACCAATCTCTGAGCCGATGTTATAACAACGTCTGTGTGATAATCCTACTAATATTCTATACACGAAAGTTTGTAAGTATGGATGGATGGATGTTTGTAACTCTTTCACGCAAAAACTGAACGGATATGGATGAAATTTGGCACAGATATAGACTATAATAGGAAGTCTGGAATAACAAATAGGCTAATTTTATCCCGGAATTCCCACGGGAACGGGAATTACCGCGGGTGAAACCGCGAGGCTCTGCTATTGATGGATAATTGCTTATTATGAAAGTAAATAAAACCTTAACTCACCACTGGCATTCCAACCTCCTTCGATCTGATAGGCCGACGTGGAGGCTCCAAATTTGAACCACGGCGGGAACTTCACTTCCACTGACCATGACGAAGGCAGGCTTAAAATATTATTACAATTAACAAAAAAATAGCATTACAGAGACGAAACGAGTTGAAAACTTTATAAAAATATTCTTGTTCAGTTGAAATATATATTTTTTACAAATAGGTATATTGTGCGCTTTAGCGATATATCTACATGATGTACCTCTTAATTTATACATATTATATTATATTATTAATTCTACTTTTCTACGTCTACTTTATTAACAACGAAAATTACAATCATGGAATAGAAAAAATTACAACTAGTATTTACAATTGAAATCATTGAGCTAACTGCAGACGGTTAAAAAAGGTAGCTAAAGGCAATGCTAAAGGTAGCTCAATTGATGTATGTCAATACCAGTCGAAAGCGTCCCCAATACACTGGCTGCATTACCACGCTAAGTAATTAATTATAATATTATATTATATTATTATTTGTACTAAAAATAAACTTGTTTTGTCTACAATCACGAATTTATGCTAAAAACTGTAATAAATCTTTCAAAGTATAGTACCTACGATTCTATCTACAACTAGACTCCGAGTTTATAAAATAAATTCAAACAAATTTCTCAAAACTATTCTTTGTAAAAATGCTTAATTAATATTAAATATCAGTTCATGTATCTCTATCTTATTTAACTAGGTACTTAGAATATGAATTTTCAATCAGTTCTTAGCGGGTGCCTGTATTAATAGGAACTTTCGTGCAAAATTTCAGCGTCATAGCCCTTTTAGTTACAGAGATCTCTTGATGTCTGTTTTTACTTTTAAAAATATAGCCCGCTCCAGTGCCCTAATCGTTTGCTAATCGTTTGTCCCAAATATGAAATGCCAGCATTTCATATTTGGGACAAACGATTAGCAACCTAAAGAATTTCGGTTTGAATAAACAAAATTATTAAAAAAACAATTTATAAAATCCTTTTTATTTGGGAACATCTGAAAATTTATAGGTATGTAAGTACTAAATATAGAAGGTACTTACATCTAACAAAAGCTCTGATTAGCTTGGGGTCAGATGATGATGTGTGGATTGTCCAGCATTAATATCATTAAGACATAATAAGACAATTAAATTCATAAGATCAGAAGGTGAAATTGAGGAGCAGTAAAAGGTTAGGTACTTATATAAAAAAAAATTGTTGAAAAAAAAATTAAACTAATTAGAATTTAACTGTTATGAAATAATTTAAAACTTCAAGTTTCCGAGATAAAATACTCATCCCGGCAATAGTTATTTATGCTTTTGGACAAAACTGTTTACAAAACCAAAAAAAGAATATTTCGTTTCTTCACAATCGACGTAGTAGTAAAAAAAAATTCACTCAGTCCTAAAATAGAAACTCTCCCTTTCTTTAAGTCAGTTAAAAATATTAAAACGTTAAATTAGAAGGTTATAAAATGCTTAATTCACTTACCACAAAACAACCAGTACGATACGGATCATAATCATAACTGGCTTTTTGGGTAATTTTTTACGACTTTAAACTCTGTGATCCGTATAATTTTTTATCCTTGCTAAAACCATTAGGTTAAACTAACTCAAATTAATGGGCAAGTAAAAATAATTTAATTTGACATGTGATGATTTATATTTAACGCGAGGTTGTGTTTTTTTGAGAGATTTATTTTTATTATATGTCATCCAGAGTTGGCCTTTGTGATAATTCGATTAGGTATGAATGGAATAGAGAAATTTTACAAAAAAAATAGGTAATTTAGAATATGGGTGGATATTGCAACCTATACCTGAATATTGTACCTATTAAGATTAAGTAGTAGGTATGGACATTTATTCAAGCAAATTAAAACAAATCGAAAAAAATACTTTTTTATACTAACACACTTCATATTAGATTATATTTATATTATTTAAGTAGATATTCAAAAAATCTAAGCCGTCACCAGGAGGCAGAATGCCCAGAATGCTGACATTGCCACGTTGAATGGCAATGTTTATTCGTTGACCGAAATAGAGAACAGAATTCCGATCACCCGTGGACTATGAGATGTATGTATGAGAAGTTTGCTATGTAAGTATGAGAAGTTAGATACGTATTTAATGTATGTATGAGAAGTTTGCTATGTAAGTATGAGAAGTTAGATAGGTATGTAATGTATGTATGAGAAGTTTGCTATCTAAGTATGAGAAGTTAGATAGGTATGTAATGTATGTATGAGAAGTTTGGTAAGATCTGTAATATAAATTGAGTGTATCCTAGGACCCCAAAAGGTTCTGGTAACCTCGGTCCAGATTAGCGTTTTTCACTGTTTGAGGGACTCCGCTGATGATGAACTGGCCAGTAAAGGTATAGAAAAGTAGGTACAATATACCGGAATTAACATACATAGAACACACTTAAAATATTACAGCCAGATTGATAACCTCCTCCTTTTTTGACGTCGGTAGAGACAATGAATTTAATTCCTTATTTCTTAAAATAACGGCTTCCTTATTATTGTATTTTATTACTGAAAGTTCGTTTAAAATGTTGTCATAGTACCTTTGAAGTTGTATTCAAAAATAAAAAACATATTAGTACTTTTCTTGTTTATTTAAAAAAATTATTAAGTTTTTTAACCCCGAGGCGATGCTAGTTTTAGAAAAATCTAGTTCAAACCCAGAAATTCTACTAATATTATAAACGCGAAAGTTTGTAAGTAAGTATGGATGGATAGATGGATGGATGTTTGTTACTCTTTCACGCAAAAACTACTGCACGGATCTGGATGACATTTGGCACAGATTGCACCGAATGAGTATATGTTTAATTTTCGAAAAGAAGCCTAAAACTTATATATATATTATGAAAAATATTTCCCTTATAGAAAAAAGATTAGTCAACCCTTATTTAAACGATCTTCTGCCCGTGTCTTCGTAGACAAGTAGCCTACGTCCGTCCTCGTGACACCGGTTACCTCGCTGCATAATTTCATTAAGATTCGTTCAGCTGTTTTGGTAAAAAGGCAACAGACAGACACAATTGCTATCGCTCCTTTTTAATATTAGTAGGTATCAAAACATAGAAAACACCTAGCTAAATATCTGGCTCAGCGCATCAGCATTGCCATACAGCGTGGTAATGCAGCCAGTGTCTTGGGGACGCTTCCGACTGGTGGATTGACATGGATCAATTGAGCTACCTTTAGACTGTTTGCAACCGTCTGCAGTTAGCTCAATGGTTTCAATTGTAAATACTAGTTGTAATTTTTCTATTCCTTGCTTGTAATTTTCGTTGTTTATAAAGAATCCTAGCTAAAACAATTTCTGCAGCTCGTACTAACATGTGTCCCGACGTGGGAATCGAACTTACCTCAAGTCATTGAATACGGGATATTTACCATGATTTGTTTTCTTTTGAATTTTCCGATATTTCTGCACCGTTTCAAGCGCCATGATCACGAAAGAACATCGGTGCCGAAATATCGGAAAACTCAAAAGAAAACAAATCATGGTAAATATCCCGTATTCAATGACTTTAGCGTTAAAAACCATGATAGTTTTAAAAGTTATATCGAACTTACCTACCTACAAACTCCTGCCACGCCACAGAAGTCAAATCTTCTAATATACATAGAGTTCCTAGTATTTGCATATAACATAAAATTGTATGTCTAGGATAAAAATCAATAAATTATATAGTGGATGGAATAATAAATTATACTTTTCCAACAAAATTAGCAAACGCCTATAAATAAAACTTATCACGTGCGAGTAAGACTCGCGCCCGATGGGTTCCGTTCTAAAAATGACATCTAATAAAAAAACAAACAGCAATTCAACTACTTTATTTCTTCAGGCTTACAAAATGAAAGCTTTTAGACAGGTCAAATTTTAAACTAAACATAATTATCATAATAATAGTAAACATAAAGTGTATTATTAGTATTTAAATTATCTTCCCTTCAAGAATTTAGTATGTCAGAAAAAGAAGACCCCATTAGATACGAAGTTGCCTTTTGTGGCCACCAAACTCATTACTTTAATTACTTTTATCTTAAATTTCTCAGTACTTACAAATATTAATTATTTAGAGACAAATAATGCTGGACATTTCACACAGCATCATCTATCCAATATATTAAATACATATAATATGAGATTCGACTGCAGAATTAGCCCGTTCATCGTTTTTTGTTTAAGACCAAATTTTATGTTTATTTGTAAGAAGAAGAATATATACAAATTTTTCTATTCCTTTGCTTGTAATTTTCGTTGTTAACAAAGATGTTTTTTATCAAAAAAAAAATATATATACATATTATATACCAGGTTGCCTATCAAAATTTGGCCGCAAGTATTTTAAATAAATATTTGAGACCTTTAACAGCTGGCCACCCTTATTTACGGCCGGTTTTTACTAGGCAACCACATATGATAATAAAGAGAAAAAAATTAGCTTTAATTTGATTATAATTCATAAATTTACGTTACGTATAAATGTTTTCAAAATTATACCTGTTTATACCTGCCTGGTACGGCCAGGTGAGCAACGGCAACCGTGATTTTTTAGAATATTTACATATATTGCCGTCATGTAGACGTTATTTTACTAAAAAACAATGAACGTATTTTTTTTCCAAAAACCTATGAAAGAAAAAAATACTTGCGGCCAAATTCTGATAGGCAACCTGGTAGATACATATTCTCATAGATATATATTCTCCTTCTTACAAATAAACAAAAAAAAATGGTTTTAAGCAAAAATCGATGAGCGGGCTAATCTTGCAGTCGGGTCTTAGACTGGACCGGACCGGTTAGCAATAAATTTTTTTAAACTTACGCGATCAGAACACATTATTATATATATATTTATGTTAAATATAATAACTTACGGACCCCTAAAAAACTTTGAAGAAAGAATCTAAGTATTAAGTTTATGCAACATACATTAACATTTTTTACGTTTTGCTTGACGTTTGTGACAAATAATAGGATCATGAATCATGAGTCATGCTTTATTACCTACTAGTTGCGCCCCGCGGCTTCGCACGCATGGAAATTCATTTGTCAAATTTCAGAAATTTATTGCACACCTAGGGAAAGTTTCGTATAATAAAAAAAGAGTTTAATTAGTTACATTGCAGTTTTTTTAGTTCTGAGTGAATCAACCCAAGGAATAATATTTTTCCATACAAACTTTACCACCCTATTTAACCCCCTCTGCGGTTTTTAAATTTTAATAGCCTGTGTGTTATTCTAGGTCCTAAACTATTTATGTACCAAATTTCATGTAAATAACTTACATTCAGATAGACTTTCCCATTTATTATAATAGTAAGAAGTAAGAAGATAGTAAGATCCCAAGCCATTAACACCTTTTAATGTGCTTAATTTTTTTAAAGTACGTTGTAGATATTTTTATAACAGATATATAATTATTAGGTACCTACTAGCTTTTCCCCACTACACTTCAAAGAATTCCATACAGCAAACACGAAAGTTTGTTAGTATGGACGGATGTTTGTTACGCAAAAACTACTGAACGGATATGGATGAAATTTGGCACAGATGTAGTCTTGAATATAGTCTGGAATAACACTAGCTGCGCCCCACGACTTACTAACCATTGTTTTATTCACAGACCAAGATCAGTTGTTTTGCCTTGAAGAAGTAACAAAGATCCAAAATATCTCATTTATGACTTTTCACTGTCTGTGTGATGAACAGGGGAATCCAATCCCGCATCAAAATGACAAGATCATCAATCCCGATCGATGACATTTGCAGGACTGCATCTAGGTACCTACTTCTGGAATACAAACATTCCCTCCATAAAATAGTATAGGTACCTACCTATTATAGATAGGAATCTATATACTAATAAATAATTGCAATTTTTTTTAATTATGAACTTTAACAATTATTACCTATAGATATGTATCTATACATTACATAATTAACAATACATAGGTACGTAGGCAGATGGCGTGACACTTAGGTATTAAAGCCAGGTACCTACTACATTAAATATCTTTTTGATGCGAGAGGAAGAAGCATTCGAACTCAAAATGTCTGGTCTGTCGGTAGTTTTGTGGTAAGTCATTTTGATTTATTTCACTTCCTACCCAAGTAAGATGAAAATATACCTACTTATATAATCGTCTTGATATATAAAGTCTGTTTGACAACTGGATAATTTTAATATGTCTATATATAGATATTATGATTGATGATGATGATGGCAAGCTGAAGACAAGAAGCTATTAGTTGAGTGAGACCTATGTTCAGCAGTGGACTGATATTAGGCTGATGATAATGATATCTTTATCTAGGACCTCTCGAACTAGAGGAATACAAAATTGATAGGTACATCTTGTTTTAATGTAAAATGTTTTGTATTGCGTTCGATTGGAGTCCGATAAAAAAAAGAAATAAATAAAAAGGTTATTCAGACATGTACGTAATCCATTATTTAAAAGATTAGGATAACTATCCAGTCAGAATCGTCAAATAATAGAAGCCAGACAAAGTTATGACGAAGTTACCAAATTAAAATTTCAGTAGGTAGTTATTATATGCAGTCGCCTCGTAATTTCTTAGTATTAATTCTCAGAATTGCGGTTTACAAATGTTGAGAGCAAAGAGAATAAAACCATTCCTGTAGTTGAGAGAAGGAATTTATTTTTAATTCTAAATGTGGTGAATTATTTTATTTTAAAGTCTAAGAGCTTCTTGTTGGCGAATAAACGAAAAACAAATTGAATTAATGAATTATTTTTGTAAAAAGGCTTTTATAAAATATCTGATTATTTAGAAGACAAATAGCTTGGGACAAGTTTTGCTCCAATTCGAAAACTAACAACAAGGTAAAGGTTTCTTTTTAAATTCGCTTCTTGAAGAGAACAAAAATCAAAGTGAGCACTTTATTTCCTAATTTTAATATAACTAATGTATCTATATACAAATATGAACTTTCTGACGTATCTAAGAGTCCTGTAGGTAAGGTTTAAAGGAAATAAAGCACTTAGTTTAAGACTACACGCACATGGAGGCTCCATGTAGGCAATGGGAAGCCTCTGTAACACAGTTGCAAGATCCAAAACAATAAGAGACTACCCAAAGCGTACCCAGAAGGCCTTATACAGCTACACAACTAAACAAAAGGCAAATCTGTCCAGCCAGACCTACCGGTCTAATGCAGTTTTTCGCGGTTAAAAATAAACATTTTCAGTTTTAAGATGTAATCACAATTATTAAACTTAAACGTTAATGTAACAGGGCTACAATTTGCCTAGCAGTGGCCAAAGATGTGAAGTTTCCATCATGGTTCAAGTTTGGGAGCTCTACAGCATCATACCAGGTGGAAGGAGGGTGGAACTCGAGTGGTAAAGCTATTCTTTTACTTTATGAAATACTAGCAGCACCCCGCGGCTTCAGCCGCCTGAAAATTTATGAATAGTAGCCGATGTTTTATTCCAGGCCTACATTTCAGGTCTATATTAAAAATTTCGGCCCGATCCTTTCAGATCATCCTACAGATAAATCTGTTATCAGATAAATCTGATTAACTAGAGATAAATCGGATTACCCATAATATTAACTTAACAGGATAATCTAGCGCCTTCACATCTGGCAGGGACATCAGCAAGGGCCGGCTCCGCAGCTTCATCAGCGGAGTCCCTCAAAGTGAAAATACTCTAATATTAATCAACGTTACCTATTTGAGCCGTTGGGGTGGAAACCCTTGGTCCTTGGGGTCCTGGAGTACATTCAATTTATAAAGATCTTACCAAACTTCCCATAGAGTCCACAGGTGATCGGAAACGGAATGATAGCTTCTGTTTCGGTCAACGAATTACCATTACCATTCAAAGTGGCCATGCAATACTGCCAGCATTCTGGGTACTCTGCCTTCTGGTGATAACTTAGATTATTAGGAGTTTGTTATAATTGTAAATACTAGCTGTAGTTAAATTGTAAAATTATCTGAGCGTCTGGTCGATGCGACGCGTGACCCGAGAGCTGGTGAATATCTGGCTCAGCATTGCCATGCAGCGTGGTAATGCAGCCAGTGTCTTGGGGACGCTTCCGACTGGTATTGACATGGATCAATTGAGCTACCTTTAGACTGTTTGCAACCGTCTGCAGTTAGCTCAATGGTTTCCATTGTAAATACTAGTCGTAATTTTTCTATTCCTTGCTTGTAATTTTCGTTGTTAATAAAGATTTATTTCAACTGTAGTTAGTCGTTTTCTTATTGTTTATATTTTTTTGACTTGGCAAACATAGTGTAGAACGTTCTCCGGTCAGGTGACATGACGATCTGCGAAAGACAAGCTGAAGACAGTTCAGCAGTGACTAATACGCGGATGATTTTTTTACCTTTACAAATTTATTACTTAGCTACCTATCAGATTGCACATGGATAAATCTGACTACCAACAGAGAACTCTGATTACAGACAAATCTGAGAGCATCTGGGACCATTTCACCCACAAGGACCGGACCAATGTGGCCGACCTGAGCAACGGAGACGTGGCCATTGACTCCTACCACCTGTGGCGGAGGGACGTCGAGATGGCCGCGGAGTTGGGGCTCAACTTCTACAGGTAATATAGGTATAGTTATAACGAGAAGGTTCTTGCGTACCCGCAAACCCAGGTAGGTTTGCGGGTACGATCCCCCCCTTGGGACAACTTTTTGTGCGATCTGCAAGTCTTTTTGACGTTCTGGGTCTTTCCTATGTAGGTATAGTAGAAAAATAACTAGGTATACGAGGACGAATTACGACGAAAGCGAAGGGGAAATCAATTATCACTTTATTTCTTAGATTATTTTGATAATTATGTACTAATTGTGTAATTTTGTGTAGTTTAAATTTGACTTGTCTAAGTGCTCATTTTGTAAGCCTAAAGAAATAAAGATATTGATTTACTGATTTACTAGTTGAGACTGTTCCTTTTTTAAAGTCGGTTGGGTATGCAAACAAAATCGAGGTCTTCCTTAGTATATACCCACTTCCTGTCTATTCCAAGAGTTGGTTCAGGGGTAATGCAGTTGACCGTCATGGTTCACCTATTAAGATCACCTTGTTGCTTCTATGCCACGCTACGCTACCCTTTGAGGTTGACCGTTCGTCTGAGATAGGTGCACTTTCGAGTTCGAAAGCAGACGCGATTTGATTGAAATGATGAGTGAAATTGATTGATACAATCTGTTACGTAGGTAGGGTTAGGTACCTATTTAACTATTTATGTTTTCACATTAATTCAACCCATGATTCCTTAGACAACTTCCCTGTATTTCTCGGTTTCTAATTTGCAGACCAACGGAACAAATTTCTGCAGATCTTACACAATTTTTTTCCGAGGCGGGAATCGAACCCAGAACCTCTTGCGTCGCAGGCGGACTCTCGCCCGCCACTGAGCTCGTCAAGTCAAGTAAACGTCAAGAATCTGCTGTGCGATTACGCTTAAACCACCCATCCAAAATTGACATAAGGAAGCCCTTTTAATGGCATTCGTAATTTGAAATTTTATGGAAAGGACGCGCGCGATGGCAATTGAAATGGCTCAAGAAGAAAGCTGTCCCCTTGAGGGCGCCATAGCACTCATTAGAGGAGGCCTATGTCCAGCAGTGGACTAATATAGGCTGATGATGATGATGAGCACTGAAACTCCAAGTCATGATGAACTGTTCCCAGGTTCTCGATATCCTGGCCGCGCCTCCTGCCCTCAGGGTTCAGCAACAGAGTCAGCTCCGAAGGGCTCCAGTACTACAGCGACCTGATCGACGCGCTGCTGCAGAAGGGCATCCAGCCGCTCGTCACCATCTATCACTGGGACCTGCCGCAGACTCTGCAGAACCTGGGTATGACAACCAATAATATGATAATTTTAACTCCTTAGTTTTATAATGGTGTCGATTCTGTTGTTTTAGGAATCCTAACTAAAATCTTAAAATTTCTTAGTTAGATTGACTTAAAATTTATGGTATTCTGTTGCAAAACTTAAAAATACCTAATTTAAAACGTGTTTGACAATCGTAAAATCTCTCTAAGTTTAGTAGTTGGTGTTGCTGTAAGCAAAATAAATATGTTTTCTATAATGTTGCATGCAACTTTTCTGTTCCTGCCCTGAATGCTTTTTCACTCTCATCATTCACAAATTACATTAAATTCTAGGTTTTCGTAGTATAAGCTTTGAGCATTCTGCTTGTAAATTTTAATCATGACCAAATTAGGTGCCTCCTAAAATTAAGTTAGACGTCTAATCTTAGCTAAAAATGTGATGTTACAGAATACGGTTTTAGCAATTTTAGCTAAGTTGAGCTGTTTTACATCTGTCATCCTAATTGTCTAATTTTTAAATCATAGAATAGCATTTGTGGATTTGACGTTTCTAAATCTTAAAATGAGCTAATTTTAGCTAGGTCTAAAACAAGAGAATTGACACCAATGTACTATGTATACATATAATTTTATTATATGGTTATTTTGGTACCTTCATACCTACTTTTGTAACATACTGTATACCTACTTGAAGGCGGTCAAACCATCTTTGCCCTATTTTCACCCCTACTTTGTATCTTAAGCTTTTTTTAATGCATTTAATTATTAATTAGTAGTTTCATTTTGTCTATTGAAGGAAGAGATACGAAAACAGAGTTTGGTGGCCACCAAAGGCAACTTCGTATCTCTTCCTAAACTAGACAAAATAAAACTACCTACTACAGATGCATTAAAAAAATGCGATAGGTTTAGCAAACAGTACGTGTGAATTTTGGAGAATGATAAATGTAGGGGCGCCACTTAGGTGCTGTTTGCGCCTCAAAACTTCACCTCGCTTAAGTTTTTATTTTTATTTTGACCTAGGGTTCCATAAAATAGCCATACAACATAACTTTCACAGCTTTTGCCATAGAAACTTTAACAGCTGCTACCAATCTCAAATTAACTATAAATATGCAGATACAATTAAAACGTAAAAAAGTTGGATATTTGTTATTAATCAACACCTTATTTCTGTCGATTAATTTTCTCTTCGCTTCAATTCTCTATCTCACACCTTGCATCTCCAGGTGGCTGGACCAACCCCCTAATAGTAGACTGGTTCGCATCCTACTCCCGCGTGGTCTTCTCCCTGTACGCGGACCGCGTGAAGACCTTCATAACAATCAACGAGCCCATCGTGGTCTGTGATCTGAACTACAAGACTGGAGCCGAGGCCCCCGGGGTCCAAGACCCGCTCTTTGCCCCCTTCCTCTGCAATAGGCATCTGCTTCTGGCGCATGCGAAGGCCTGGAGGCTTTACGATCAGCACTTCAAGCCGTTGTATCATGGTGAGATGGTTATTTTGTTATCCTTATCTTATGTAACTTACTTCCTCATCATAAGTAACTTGCTTCCTTACTAATATCCTACTAATATTATAAACGCGAAAGTTGGTTAATTTGGATGGATGATGGATGAATAGATGTTTGTTAGTCATACACGCAAAAACTACTAAACGGATATGGATGAAATTTGGCACAGATATAGATTATAGTCTGGAATAGTACATAGGCTAACTTTTAACCCGGATTTATAATTATATAGGAACAGGAATTACCGCGGGTGAAATCGCGAGGCACTTATTACAATACAAACAATACATTAATCTTGAGGTCCATGATTTGACAATAATATGAATAGAACACTGGAAGTAAAAATGTAACTTGGTTCCTTACTAATATTATAAACGCAAAAGTTTGTAAGTACCTACGTCTATTCAATATTTCAGCCCGTAAACGAAAAATAAAATAAAATAAAATAGTTTTTGCGTGAAATAACATTATAGGTACATCCAAGATTTGCTGAACTGATCGGGTTAAAATGTTGAATAAACGTAGTTCTAGTCCTGGAATAAAAATGGGCTACTTTTCATTCCATGAATCAGTTCCCTTTGATAGAAATAGCCTTGAAATGTTTCCATAGAAACAACGCGTGTGAATTTTATAAATTTTATACAATTCTTTCTTATTTTGCTGATGCATGAAGGTAACTTTACCTAAAGGAAGGTAAATCTATGTCAAGGTGACCTGAATTTGCTAATTATTAATATTTTATTCTTATAATTTGTATTTTATGTAGATGGTTTTAGGTTTTAATTTATACGATAATGGTTGGAACTAAAGTAATTTATTATCTTCGCTGCTTTAGTATGGCTACTAGTGCTGAACTGATATTATTTATTAGTATAAAATTAACAGAATAATTAGGTTAGGAAACTACTTTTGATGACGCAATGTAATTAACTTCGTACATTACAAAGAAAATTACAATCGAAAAGCAACAGTTTTTACAATGAAAACAATTGAACTAACTGCACACTGTTGCAAGCAGTCTAGAGGTAGCTCAAGTGATCCATATTAATACCAGTTGGAAGCTCCCCAAGAGCCTGGCTGGCTTCATTATGCAACTGTGTCAACAAAGTATCAATTCACCCAATTATTGAATTTATATAAGCGATAACTAACACTCCTGAAAAAAAACCGTGGGAAATTGCGATCAGTCTAAATTTTCGAAGACGCCTTAACCATTACGACACAGTGGATGATTTTAAATAACAACTCTTTAATAACAACGAAAATTACATTTAAGGAATAGAAATAAATAAAACTAATAAATACAATTGAAACAATTGAATTAACTGCAGACGGTTGAAAACAGTCTAAAGATACTAGCTCAATTGATATGATACGTATGTCAATGCCAGTATTGCCAGTCGTCGCGTCCCCAAGACACTGGCTGCATTACCACGCTGTATGGAAATGCTGATGCGCTGAGCCAGATAACTAAACTAACTAACTAATAACTACTATTTTTGATACTAAGCTGCATTTATTTACAGGAAAAGTCTCCATTGCTAACCACTTGATGTGGTACGCACCCTTAACTCGCAAGGACTCCAGAATCACTAAGTTGGCCCGAGACTTTGCAGTGAGTTTATTATTATGGATAGCCTTTTATTACATCATCATTCTATAATTAGTCCACTGCTGCCTTTTTTGGCTAGTAGTAATTTACATTGTTCGGGAAGGTGGTCAAATGGTTATTGAATTTAGCTGTATTTATTTTTCTGTAAATATGTTCGATCTTCGCCAACGATTGCCTAAATTTGACAAAAAAAAACTTACTTTAGTGTGGAGAATGTCTCATAAAATTTGATGATTAATTTTAAATGATTGACGCGGTGATCAAAGGTCTGCCTGCGACGCAGGGGGTTGCGGGTTAGATTCCCGCCTTTGAACAAATTTTTATACGGTCTTTAAATATTTTTTCCGAGGTTCTGTGTGTTTTCTTTGTATACAGAGTGTTTTTTTTAAATGGGACAGTATGGGGAAATCCGAATCTAAAGGAGATAGAGGAAAAGTGTCTAAGGAGACATTAGGTGTTTTTTAATGTAAACAAATTTGGCTCGTTCAAATTTGTGGTCAAGCGTGAGTTGTTCTTAAAAAATGATAAAGTTGGTCAATTTTTTTTTGACGCGGATCGACTCTGTTTCATGTTAGGATTATTTCATTGTTTGGAAAGAAAAAAATCTGAACAGCAGAAGTTGGTTAAATTTAATGAAAACTAATCTTCATACAGTTGCAGTATTCGCCTTTTAATATTGTTACAAGTGCCTAGGCGTGTAAAAAAATATTTAAAATTATTCCATTTTTAAATTTTGATAATCGATAAGAGCTCCAGATGATTCAAGAGAAGAACATTTTTTTTAATCTCCGTAAACATCATGGCAACCGATAGTCTTGAAATTATAAAAAAAAAAGAATTCAAATTTGGAACGTAAGTTATTTCTGCAGCTGTGATTTTGTTTCCAATCAGTTCATGCTTGTAATTTTATTCATCATGGCGTTAACTAATTCACATAAAGTTGATTTGATTGAGGCGTATTTTCTTAATTATCGCCGTAGAGATAATGCAAGTAAACTATGTTTGGACGAGCAGTTTCCAAACCGTTGGATGGGTACATATGGGCCGATAAAGTGGCCCCCACGATCGCCCGACTTAACGCCATTAGATTTTTTCTTATGGGGTTACCTTAAGGGTCGAATTTATGTATCCCGATACAACTCCGTACAAGAATTAAAAGATGCTGTTTACAACACTTTAAACACAATTCACCATAAGTCTCTGTTAAATGCAACTATAAGTGTCTTGAAGCGTGCTCGTACCTGCATAAGACAAGACGGCGGCCACATCGAACATTTACTCAAGTAATAAACCAACTGTATGAAGATTAGTTTTCATTAAATTTGACCAACTTCTGCTGTTCAGATTTTTTTCTTTCCAAACAATGAAATAATCCTTACATGAAACAGAGTCGATCCGCGTCAAAAAAAAAATTGACCAACTTTATCATTTTTTAAGAACAACTCACGCTTGACCACAAATTTGAACAAGCCAAATTTGTTTACATAAAAAAACACCTAATGTCTCCTTAGACACTTTTCCTCTATCTCCTTTAGATTCGGATTTCCCCATACTGTCCCATTTAAAAAAATTACTCTGTATAATAAAAATATCTATCTAGGAAATACATTGTGTTAGGTAGGTATATTAGTCATCTAGTGTCCAAAACCACAAGCTCTGTTTATCTTGGATCTAGATGATGCTTTATGGATTGTCCAGCATTATTTATTTAATTTAAGAAAATAACAATCTATCGGAATCAATTAAAATTAAAATTTACAATAAGCTAACTTAAATCTAGAGGTAGTTCAACTGATCCATATAAATAGCATTCGTCGCGTCCCCAAGACGCTGGCTACATACATAGATTGATCTACGTTACTAGATCTACATTACTCTGCTGTATGGCAATGCTGATGCGCCACGGATGTATGAATGATTACAGTTAGGCCGCTACACGCATCCGATCTACTCAAAGGAAGGAGGCTGGCCAGCGTCAGTGGTACAGGTCATGAAGGATATCAGTGCTAAGGAAGGCTACGAAGTTTCCAGGCTACCGGCTTTCTCTGAGGAGGAAGTTCAACTTATAAAAGGTACAAAAAATACAAAATACAAAATTATTTATTTGCCATAAAATTTTTGAGATACACTTTTCTGATGGTAAGCCTGTGTCGCGGGAAGCCTGATAATAAAGTAACGTTAGCGGTTAAGAATTATTTTAACTTGGATTTTACAAACCTGGACAAACAAAAACACACTTGGTAGGCGAAAGCTCTGATTAATTTTTATAATAACCATAGACTGCACACTATTGACGATCTATCTGGTGCAGCGGGCAAAGGTCGTAGTAGGTTGCGAGTTTGATTCCTGCCTCGGGACCAGTATTTGTCTAGCTCAATGCTGAAGGAAGGCCTTGTTTGCCCTAAACTCTTTTGTGAAAGAAAAGCATCTTTTCGTAGGTTTAATTAGTCGTAAGTCATTTTTCTGTGTGGTAGATTTAGTGTAAATAAACACATTTCATTTAATTTATTCAGGATGTTTTCTATGGATCAAAAAAACATAAATCTAAGTAGGTATAATGTATTAAGTAAGTATATCAGTTATCTACTTATAGAAGCTCTGCCTAGCTTGGCCCCACAAGCTAGGCAAAGTCCACAATTCTAATCAAGTTTATAAAACCAAAAGTCGCCAACCACTATTCCAAAAATATCTGAACTCGCTAAGTAAGGGCACAGGACATGCCCTGTTCCAAGTCTTTAGGAAGCGACTATTTTGCTCTCTTGGTCTGCTGGTATTTGGACCACGTTACTTCAGCGAATGTCCTATTTCCTCTCATCATCAGCCTATATTAGTCCACAGCTGGACATAGGCCTCCCCTAATGTCCTCTTAGCCTTGTGTTATTCACAATATAATACAACCTTACAGGAACCTACGACTTCTTCGCATTCAACTACTACACATGCCGTAACGTACGACACGCCATGCCCGGGGAACAGATGCGGGGATTCTTCTTCGAAGCGATCCCTGAAATCGGAGCCGTCATGGAAAAAGACCCGACGGCGTCGCAAGGAACTTCTTCGTTCCTCTCGGTATGAGATCTTTCCAGCTCTAAGGCTGGGTTTCCACAAGATATATGCTACGTTGCTCTTTCTGCAAAAAAAAATATTTGATAAAAATGACGTCGGTGGAAAAGCAGGCTGCGTTTCCACCAGAGATGTGCACTTTGCAATGTTACTGGCCGATCAACAGGGTAGCTTCTTTATGGCGTCATTTTTATCAGCTATCTATGTAATTAACGTTCTTTCAGAACACATCCCTCGCCACGCCTCCGCTCTTTATTTCTGGTAGAAACGCAGCCTAAAAAGGGAGATGTTTTAAAGAATACTAGATGCGCCCCGTTGCTTCACCGGCCTGAAAATTTATGAAAAATAGCCAATGCTTTATTCCAGACCTAGAACTACGTCTATTTAAAATTTCAGCCCGATCCGTTCATTAGTTTAGGCGAAAACAAACATCTATCTAAACTTTTGTATATTTTATAATATCAGTATGATATACTTATTCCCGACACAGGCCCTAAAAATAGTATAAAACAAACAAACGAATATCTAACAGAAACATAAACACGGAGGTACTAAGTGACACAAAAAGTTAGATCGTAAAAAGACTGGCATGGTGTCTAGATATAATTTTATTACTGTGATTCATAAAGACTGTCTGCCAACAGCTGTGTCCAAAAGGTCTTCGAAGCTTGCTGTCCTGGATCAAAGAGCAGTATGGAGACCTGGAGATGTTCATCACGGAGAACGGATACTCCACTAGTGGGAGTAACTTAAAGGACTACCAAAGAGCGGACTTCATCAGGGATCACTTGGAACAGGTAAGAAATATCATCGACTTATACATTGGCGTATTTAGGTTTACTTTCTACGTGGACTAGATTTTGCCTAACAAAAAAAAATGTCCACTAACAGCGAGTCAAAGTCAAAGTGCTTTATTTCCCTTACATGACCTTACAGGACACACTTGGACACGTCATAAAATTCATGTTATTAAAAATTAAAATTAGGAAACAAAGCGCTCACTTTGATTTCTGTTCACTTCAATCTTTTTAAGGTAAAGAAGCGAAAAGAAACCTTTACCTTAACAACCTAACAACCTTGGTAGGTTGTTAAATTTCGAGTTGGAGCAAAACTCGTCCCAACCTTTTTGATCATGTAAATAACCAGATACTTTATAGTAAAAAAGGGAGTAATCACAATCATGACTGCCTGATCAAAGAAAAAACACGAGAATTCGTTTACCTTATTAACTACAAAGTAATACATATAGGAACTACAATTAATACATATTATTTTCCATTCATTAAGGCTGCCTTTTGTACTATTTTTATTTTTTAATTTAATAGGTAAGCTCTTTTAAATGTATTTCTTGATCTTAATTTAAGTGTTCATTCATTCATTTTTACTATAAGTGTTAGCCACATTAGCTCAAACGCCTGACAACATAAAGTAACTGAACAATAAAATTTTAAGTAACAAAAATTGCAAAATTATTACTCTAGATCAGGTAAAGTTTACCTGGTAAACTGAACATAAATAAACATCCAAGGTAACTCAAGGTAAGTAACTCTTATAATGCTTGTTTTCCAGATTTTGCTGTCCATCAAGGTGGATTCAGTGAACGTCACCGCGTACACCTACTGGGCGCTGATGGATAACTTCGAGTGGACAGACGGATATGGGTACGTACTGCGTTACACCCTATACCAACGGACCTAAGGTACAGGCATCGTGAGTGGTACAGGGATGAGGTGACTATTGTTTTGTACCAAACCAAGTAGATATATCAGTTATCTAGTACCCATAACACACGCTCTGCTGGGGGGAAAATGAAAATAAAAAATATTTATTTCTCAATAATCCAGAAAAATTATAAATAAGCTTAACATTCATCATTAAAACTACCTTTAACTAAATAATAAAACAAAAAGAAAATGATACTAAATTCAATAAGTAAATTAGTTTGATCTTTGTGACAGAGAAATGGCCCAAACAAAACTTGAGCATTTTGCCATGCGCTGGTATTCTGCTAGATGTTCTGTGAATTGTCCAGCATTATTTATTTATAATTGTTTCCAGAACAAAGTTCGGTCTGTACGAGGTGGACCTCAACTCAGTAAACCGCACCAGAACCCCGCGATACTCCGCCAGCTTCTACAGCCAGGTCATCAGGAGCCGGTCCATCCGTCTCGACTCCTCAGACGCACTCAACTATCTATAGAAATGATTTTGTATCTATATGTTGATGAAACAAAGTTGACTTAGAATTAAAGAGAATCAATTAATGCCTTAATTGTCTTTTTTATAACAATGTGTTGGTTCTGCATTCGTCCCACTGACTTCGGTCCAAGTTAGTCCGAATAGGGAAAATCAAATGTTATGCAGATTTCGTTCCTGATTCGTCCCACTTTAAGATTTCTAAAAGGAAATAGCCAAATTATCCATACGCAGTTTTATTGTTTCTGCCAGATTTTTTCTAACTTCGCTAATATT
The DNA here is from genome assembly GCA_944547425.1 of Eupithecia centaureata. NCBI lineage: Eukaryota > Metazoa > Arthropoda > Insecta > Lepidoptera > Geometridae > Eupithecia > Eupithecia centaureata. The sequence goes on from OX155698.1 coordinate 2,364,001, forward strand.
TCGGAAAGTAGGGCCCAAATTCCATTAAATAAATCGCTTCACTTTTAATTAGTAGGTATCGTGTCAAAATTTCAGTGATAAACTCTTTTTGGTATTCTACTAGCACAATCTTTTTCAGGTTCATTCATAGCTGTGACGATTACCTTTACCTACCAATTTGACATTCTAATTATGAAAGTCTCTTCTAGCGCAAAAAATAGTAGAATACCAATGCACAAACGTCATTTTTAACTAACGTCATCTTGATTGAATGGCACTATTGAGACCTTTGTTTTGAAATTAGTGCAATTCGGCCCTAGGAGAGTAGAATGAATGATATTATAGTACCTACCTACTGAACTCTACAAATTTATAGTATTTTGTTTCATCAAAATTATACTGATCAGCGTGTTTATCTCACTCAAAGTACCAGGAGAGTAGAAATATGTACATGTGTATAAAATACGTTACCATGTAGGTATTTTGATTACATAGAGATCACGGACAAAGGAAATCACCCTCCCCCTTTTTACAGACACCAAAAGACTATAGACAGATGCTGGATTCGCCGTCGTTGACCAAGAGAATATAAATACCTACCTACCGGAGAGACGTTGAGTAAAACTTCATTATTTATACTCGTACTTATATTTAATTGAGTATTATACCTACGTACCTATTACTGCTATTATATTCACATGGCACTGATTTATGTACAGAATTCGGCTCTCAAAGATATCTTCCAACTACTACGCGGCGGGGGCCGAAGTCTCCGCAGGGGCGGACGACTCCGCAGGGGCGGACGGGGGCAGCCGATCGACGTCAGGGCGCTCGAGGCGCGGGTAGGAGGGACGCGACAGCACGCCGCACGTGTTGGCACGCGCCTGCAGCCGCGCGTACCCCGCCTCGCCCCACGCGTGCGACCACGAGTTCTTCACGATGATGTGCTCCTCCCCCCCGCGCCGCACGCCCCACCCGACAGCTAGCACAGCGTGCTCGGCTTTGTTCTTAGCGCTGAAATAGAGAAACAGTTTGTAGGCAAGCATCTGTCACTCGCTTAAGTTCGAAACACACTGAAGCCGGAGGTGGAGGGGAGGCCAAGGCATGCCGGTTTTTCCTATGGCACTGCGCCGTCACCGCCTGCGGTGTGTGTGTAGGCTTCCATTTGATTCAATAGAATACAACTCGCACGCCTTCGCCTACGCTCCGCTCCCGGCTTCTGTGTGTTTCGAACTTTAAGCTTACTCCGATATGTACCTACAGCGCTCGATACCTTGAAGGTACAAATCAGTATACTCGTCAGTACCATACGTTTTTTTTTTTAAATCCGCAAGATAATGTAGGAATTTACTTTACTCATCTAGGTAGGTACCTACCTATGTCTATCTATATAGTACAGAATAATATCGACTTATCCGTAGAACATAGTTCTATGTGATCATAGACCAAAAATGACTTTAATAGCGAAACGATATAAGAAGAACAAGCTCTACAGAAGGACGTTTTTAAAATTTTTGTATCTTACTTAGATTCGGAGATATAAAATCGAACAACGTCCTAACTGATATCAACTCCGCCCAAAAACGTTCTAAGTGATCATGCAACGGTGCGCGGGTGCGGCGCACGGTGCGTGCGCTCGGTCCGTTCGTCAGTTCGGACGTTGTTCGTAGGAGATAGGAAAAGAGAAAGTCTTTCGATGTGTTTTTTATAGGTTTAATATACATTAAATTCAAATATAAATATTGCTTTTTTATCTCGGTTTTAGGTAGCAGGCGTTCAATGTTTAAATAGGACGTTTTTTGATGGAGAGCTCGTGTAACGCATTTTTTGTACAGAAATTCTTTTGCGTAGTGCATATTCAAAAGAATAATCATTTTTTCTTTATTAATTAACAGTAAAAAATTTAAGTCATATGATACGTTAGGACCATTTTATGCGAACACTATTGAGCTTCTTAGGATTTCATATGACTATAGGACGTTTTCCTTCGGAATCTGTTAGACGATTTGTCGGTTCGATGTTAAGATAGAACGTTGTTTGTGGGATAATGAAATCATTTAGGACGTTGTTCATCACAAAACATCATTAAATATTGAGATTTTTTTATTTCTAATTAGTGTAATAAATTGCTAAGTACATTATTTTTCAGTATATATAAAATATGAACGTATTTTATACATAGCTACAAAAATAATTAGTTTTTTCTTCAATTCCAGTTGTGAATGTTGATAACAGCCGCATGATACCAAAAAACGTCGCCTTTGCTTCCAGGTGCAGGAAAAACTAGCTAATAATGATCACAATTAAATTCTGTATGAGATAGTGGACCGATGAAATTACCTGCGATAGCTCAATACCGAATGTTTTGTCTAATACCTCAGCCATGAACGTTTACATCAATGAAGCTAGTTTATTTTCTTTGAAAATTCATTCTAGTTACGAAAATTCACCATAAATATAGCAATAAGAGTTAGAAGTTTCTCACCAAAGATGTACCCCAGTTCAAAATTAACCAGGGTGAATCTGTGGTGATAAAATTTTAACTCATCAAGCTGTATTAATTATGAATTTTCTTAACTAGAAGGTTTTACCAACAACATGTTTATGCCGTCTTATATTAATGTCCATTCGGTCTGCTACCTTGCGTATTCCGTCCTAATCATGTGGATCAAACTCAAACTCAAACTCAAAGTGCTTTATTTCCTTAAGACCTTACAGGACACTTGGACACGTCATAAAATTCATGTTATTAATAATTAAAACTAGGAAATAAAGTGCTCACTTTGATTTTTGTTCACTTCAATCTTTTTAAAGTAAAGAAGCGAACAAAAACCTTTACCTTGTTAGGTTGTAATTTTTCGAGTTGGAGCAAAACTCGTCCCAAGCTTTTTTATCATCTAAATAATCAGATACTTTATAGTAAGCCTTTTTACAAAGAATAGTTTTGACAATTTGTTTGAATTTATTTACTGATAGTTTTTGCAACTCACTTGGAGTTTTGTTGTAGAAGCGTATACATTGCCCTTTGAAAGATACATTAACCTTGTTTAGTCTAGTTGTAGGCAAAGCGAGTTTATTTTTATTTCTAGTATTGACATTGTGTATATCGCTATTTTTAGGAAACTTATTGATATTTCTACGAGTATACAACAGGTTTTCATAAATATATTGACATGGTACTGTCATTATGTTAATTTCTTTGAACTTATCACGTAGGGATTCTCTGGGACCCATATTATAGATTGCCCGAACAGCCCTCTTCTGCAACACAAAAACGGTGTTAATGTCTGCAGCATTCCCCCACAGCAGTATACCATAAGACATAATACTATGGAAGTAGCTGAAATAAACAAGTCTAGAAGTATCTACGTCTGTAAGTTGACGGATTTTTTTGACTGCATATGCTGCAGAACTGAGCCTTTTTGATAGCTTATCTATATGTGGGCCCCATTGAAGCTTACTATCTAGGGTGATTCCTAAGAATACAGTACTTTCTACAATATCTAACCTTTCTCCTCTTACGTTTATATCAGCCTTAACTTGTTTCACATTAGGTAGAATAAATCTAATACATTTCGTTTTGGTTTCATTAAGCAAAAGATTATTGACGCTAAACCAGTGGACAACTTTTGAGATTGCATTATTCACATCGTCGAAATTTGTTGATTGTCTTTTCATTTTAAAAATTAAAGAAGTGTCATCTGCAAACAATACAATCTCGTGATTATTCTTTACAAGATCAGGCAAGTCATTAATATAAACTAAAAATAGGAAAGGACCGAGGATAGACCCCTGCGGTACACCCATAGTAACTACAGACCCCGAAGACCGTTTCCCATTAATGTCAACTCTTTGTATCCTATCATTTAAGTAAGAAGAAAGAAGAGCCAAAGAGGTGTCATTTATTCCATAGTGGTGTAGTTTCCTGATTAATGTCTCATGATGAACACAATCGAATGCTTTTGACAAGTCGCAAAAAATGCCTAAAGCATCTTGCGACTTCTCCCAAGCATCAAAAATATGCGATACCAACTCTACACCGGCATCAGTAGTTGACCTGCCTCGAGTAAACCCGAACTGCTTACAATGTAGCAGGTCATTGCCATTAAAATGTTTAAGCAATTGATGTAATATAAGTTTTTCAAAAACTTTGCTAAATGTTGGCAGTACTGATATTGGTCTAAAGTTAGTGGGGTCAGACCTACTACCCGATTTAAACAATGGAGTTATTTTACTATGTTTCATAAGATCAGGAAATACGCCACAATCAATAGATTCATTAAATATGAAAGCTAGATCTGGTGCGACTGTTTCAATTAAAGGTTTAATGATTTTAACGGAAATGCCCCAGAGATCTGCAGTTTTCTTAATATTTAAAAGTTTAAAGACCTTAACAATATCTTTTTCATCAACATGATTGAAATTAAATTTACTACCGCATTTAGGTACATTTTTTATGAGTAAAGACTCGGCGTTCACTTGAGAAGAGTTAAGATTCTTTGTAGTAGAGATTGGAATGTTAGTAAAAAAGTTTTCAAATGCTTGAGCTACTTCAACGTCTTTTTTGATTGTGCAATCATTAATTTTTAAATTATAATCATTAAAATAGGTACTAACCTTTCCAGTCTCACTATTTATTATTTTCCATGTTGATTTAATAACATTTTCGCTATTTTTAATTTTTGAGCTAATATAATTTGACTTTGCTACTAGACAAACTTTTCTAAACATTTTTGAGTAATTTTTAACTTTATCTTTGAACTCCTCACTAAAATTATATTGTTTTTCATTATACAGTTCATACAACTTTTGTCTACTTTTATGAATACCTACAGTTGCCCACTCACTAAATGTAAGTTTATCAGAAACCACAATCGATCTGGGTGTAAATATGGAATTGAATGCAGAGGTGAATTTCTTAAAAAAACTGTTATACAACTCACTTGGGTTATTATGTGAGTAATTAGGTGTTGGTATGGAATTCCATTGTGATTTCATACGTTCAAATCGATGTGTGGTTACTGGTATATATGTTATTTTCCTTTTACAATTATTATTTTTTATTTGAATGTTGAGTTTTATAAGTTGACCTAAGTGGTCTGATTTTAAATTACTTATTACATTTTTACTTATAATTTTATCATTTAGGCAAACAAATATATTATCAATACATTTTGCTGAGGTTTCAGTTATTCTAGTAGGTTCCATAAATAGTGGCTTTAGATTGTAAGAATTAAATAAATTAGTTAATCTGTTACTGAGAGAGTAAACTTCTAAAAGATTAATGTTGAAGTCTCCACATATTATGAGATTTTTACTTGAATTTGATAATTTAAATAAGATATCATCCATAATTTTTTCAAATATTTCGAAGGAGGCTGATGGTGGGCTGTATACGCTTACTACAATACTTTGCTCCAACTCAACACATGCTACTTCGATGTGACTTTCAACAGACATACATATTATGTCCTTACGGTCTTTGAATTTCAGTAGTTTATTTAGTAATATTAAAGAGCCTCCACGAATAGCATGTGATCTGCAAAAAGAACTACCAACTTGGTGGTTACTGAAGTTGAACATGAGCTCATAGCTTTTCAGCCAGTGTTTTGTTAAGCAGATGATGTCAATATCAAATGAGTTCATGAACAATTCCAATTCTAATAATTTACCTTTTAATCCTTGAATATTTTGATGCACCAAGTTAGTAAACTTTGTATTAATTTTACAAATTTGTTTTTTATTTTGATTGATATTATTTGTTTTTTTAAGGCAAGAGACTTCCTCTATTGTCTTTATTTCTAATTTAAATGACTTGGAATAATTTCCAAGGTCTTGGTTTGTAAATTATTACAATGCTCAAAAGAAGCATTAGTTATAGCCAAGTTTTTGGCTGTAGTTTCAAAATAATATGATAGCGAAATAGCTATCTGTCTTTTGTAAAAATTAGAAAGGTAATAATTACCTTGAGTCATATAATATTTTTTATTAACAATACTGTTAATATCAATCAAATGAACATTATTGTTGCATGAAATAGTATGCAATGTCATATTTAACTTATATCTAAGCTTATTTTCAGATAGTGGCAAGCTGTCGCTGTAGGGGAATGTGAACATCACAATTTGTCTTAAATTTAAAGAACAAAGTTTGTCCATATACTTAATTAAGTCTGATTTGTTCACATTACCCCTATTCCCAAGGCATATTATCAAGTTTGATTGTGTGTTAAAAGTTTCATTATTAATTTTCTGCATAATACTATGCAGAGTTGAATTTTGAAAGCAATTATTTACTACTGGATGTTCCATACTCTTATTTAAGAACTGGCCCATGTTTTTTCCGATTTCATCACAGTACATTATTGTATTTATACCTGAGCATGAAGTGCTGAGATCCAGATGGGATGCGGCTGACACGGTGCTGTCCGGACCTGAGTGGTCAGAGACTGGGCCGGGATCACAGCAGCCGCAGCCTTCCAGAACTCTGCCCTCCAGACTCACCTGGCTTCTGAGTAATGCATCCATGGCCAGATTGAGTTCCCTTGTTTGTTCAGTAGTTCTCTCATAGAGGCTGATGTACTGTTCTAGGGAGTGCTCAGCTTGACCAAGTTTACATCTCAGGTCTTGCATGTCTGCCTCATATTGAATTTGATTATAATTTAGCTGTGTTGTACACAGGTCTAATTTATTTACAAGTTTTCTTTTGTATTTTAGTTTATATACAACATTTTTCTGGTTTTTTAATAATTTTTTAGTTTTTTCTATAAACTTACTTATTTTAACATATTTTTTAAACTTATTTTTACTAAGGTTGTGTGTGTTGTTGATGTTTTTGCTGCAAGCCTCCACATTACACACTGAGTCATCTTTGGTTAAATCAATGGTTTGCATAGTGTGTAAGTTGCTGCCCGCAGCATAAACTTGGCCCTGGGATGGTTGAGCGGATATCAACTCATCAAATAAACTTTGAGTTTTCGCGGTGGCAGAGCTATCGGCTGCTTCCTCCAGCTGGGTGATGTGGTGGTGGGCGTCACACAGTTGTTTCTCCAATCAATGATAATCAATGTGATTAAAAAGTGCGCAAATGCTTGTGAAGTAATCAGTGATTACTACACCAGCATTTGCGGTACAGTTTTACAAAAACTTCTGCGGGCATCATCGAATTCCAATAGTCATTTTAACCTATGTACCTACTTGTTCCGATATAAATTACTTTGATTGACAACATGAATTCGCCTGCATCTTCACAATGATATCCTGATCGCAACGTGACTCCTAAAAACAGACAGACATTGAATGCTAATGCCTTGAAATAAGGTAAAAATTTGTTAGGAGAATTAAAAAGTCGTAGATGATGAAAACCATCAGGTCAACATACAAATGCCGCTGACAAATTCCCTGTGTTGAAAGCTAACAGCGGTTGGCTTTATAATTTTTTTGGCAACTATGAGACTGATCCATGAAGCGGAATTTCATCAACATAAAGAAAAGAAGACTGGGATGATGACCTAACCAAACAAGCAATATTATGTTTTGCTGATCAATTTATGATCTAGGTAAATTCCGAAACAATGTTCAATTATAGTAGTAAGTGCTTAATTTGGTTTTTAATTGTTTTTCTAAATTATATTTCAGTATAAATAAGTGATTAAATAATATAATATAAGTTTAGCTATTTTTGTATGTGTTTTGAATTAAGTAACTAAAGTGCGAAGTTTACACAACTATCTTCATGTTTTGTCAAATATTTACTTAGATTATTTATAATATTACGAATCAGTATCGTTTCGCCCTGTTTTGAAACTTAATTGAACTACACGTTAACCGAAAACTGACTTGTTGGCGTAATAGTTAAAACTTAAAATACTATATCGTATGATAAAATGGTAACCAGGTCAGAAACAGGTAACATGTCTAAAAATAAATGTAGATGGACAATTCTTCACACAAAATCATCTAGCCCCAAGCATTGCTTGTAATTATGGGTACTTGATAACTGATATACTCAAAGAATTATACTACTTACATAGGTAGATTTTATTACTTTATCTATATTATATATATAGAAAATAGCCTGAACAAATATCATATATGACCCAAGGTGGAAATTGAACCCGCAACGAGCGTCGCAGGGAGACCTTCGCCAGCTGCCCCACAGAGTTTGTCATAAACTTATCGGCGTACGTAGTCTTAGGTAAACTGATAAATCCACGTAAATATTTATCACCACATCAAGATATTAATATTTCGCACCTTAGTCTAAAATTTATTCATGCGCATCTTCAGCATTTTTCTAATAGGGAGATGATATTAGCCGTTCAAATATTCTATGAGCTGAATTTTAAATGACGTGTTTGTTGTTCTAAATCTTGCCATATATTGGCTATATTACTTATGTTGATGATTTTTTAACTTAGTTAACGATTTTAGTACTTAGAAGTTATAATTTTATTACAATATTTTAAGGTAGTTATCCACAAAGGACTCTTACAGAATAGATAACTCCAACAAAAAACGACCCATATTAATATAAAACGTCATTTTGCTAAGACGTTTCCGTAAAACAACGTTCTATCTTCACAACAGACCACCGCTGTTCCGCCGTAAAACGTCCTACGTTAATATAGGACTCACTATCTCCAGAAATAAAAGGAAAATAAATATACACTAAAAAGCATTTAACTAGGCTAGGGCATTGTAACAACATACCAAAAAGTCTCAATGAGAAGTCTCACCGTTTAAGAGTTACACAAGTCAACAACTTCTCTAACGTCTACTGAAAACCATCAACTCTGCAGATAGGACTTTGTTCTACGGATGAGTCGATATGCAGCCATAGTAAAATTGATTTCTGATACCTACTTGAAATGCAACTGTTCACCAAACGAACGACAAAATGTGTATGCAGGTATCTACATAAAACCGGTAGATTAATTTTATTATTAGATAATTTAAGCGAAAGCGACAACTCTCAGACGTGGCAATTCGCGTCTGTCTGACTGTCTGACGCGAATTGCCACGTCTAGGGTCAGTTACGTGTTAGAAGAGAGCGGCAATGTTTAGGTGATTATCGCGGTAACCAAGAGCTTTTCTGTAGGTACCTGTATATTAATATATTCTGTACTGTTAGTACGTATTCAGAGATGCGCTGACTTGCGTTCCGCAGTTCGCGCTGGTGCCTCAACTTACCATCTCTCGTCGTGGATGACTCCCTTCTTGTAGAAGACGAAGCTCTTGGGCGTGGAGTCGATGATGACGACGGTGGGAGCGTGGCGGCGGATGGCCACCTGAAAGAGAACGACGTTAGCGTTCACGATGGTTGGTCGGATGGGGTATAGGAACCGGGGATGGATAAATAGAAGTAAATAATGATAGGCAATTCACACAGCTAAGTCGAGTCGGTATGATCTAGTAGATAAGACGTAACAGTATACTTAATATAATTATACCTATTATACAGTTCTATATATAGTGGACCATACAGTGACGTAATACATAAAATTAATACACTCTTGGGGTACGCGAAAATACCTAGAACATGTCCGTTCCCCGATTTTTAATAGATGTTTTGTTTGAGAATTTTCTTGAATTCAACGAAAAACGATTCATAGACATTTACTAAGTAGAATTACAAAAACAAAAATCATAAAATTCCACTAAAATAAATTAGTAGGTGTAACCCGTTTCGTCCGAAAATTCTCAAACACAAAAATCAAAACACAAAAACTACGATAAATCAGGGAACATGCATGGGGTATTTTCAGGCACCTCCGGGGGAGAGGCCATAATTTTTTTACGACGTCGCTGTTTGGTCCACCCTGTATGTAAATATTTCTTATTATACCCAAGTAACCGGAAAAAATATCTGCTGATCGCACACAAATTTAGGGGGTTAAAGGTGGTAAAAACCCCCAAAGTTCCAAAGCAGGAATCGAACCTGTGTCCACCTGCAGGCGGATCTTCGCCACATTATTCATAAAGATGAGGTATACCTTGAGCGCATCAACGTTATTCCTAGTAACATTGACATGTCCGGAGATATGCGTGACGGGCGGCGCGGAGTCAGCGACGCAAACGTCCACCTGTGCCTTGTAGGGCGGGTAGTCGGCGAGCGCGGGCTGCCCCCGGCTGCGCACGTACTCGTAGGCGGCGGAGGGCCACGTGCCCCCGCAGCCGTGCCCTCCGAACGGCCCTGCGCAGTCCACCAGCACCTGCTCGCTGAGCGGCACGAGCGCGCGCGTGCGCAGCCACAGTGCGCCTTCCACCGCGCCTGTCACCGCGAACGCCCAACACGAGCTGCATGATCCCTGGTCTAGAGAATAAACAACGAAAATTACAACCAAGGAATAGAAACAAATTAAAAAGAAAATATAAACAAATTTAGAACTGAAACAATTGAGCTAACTGCAGACGGTGCAAACAGTCTATCTAGGTATATTTTTTTCTGTTATTTTCCTACTTTTTAATGATTTTTTAAGTAACAACAACAAAACAAACAACAAACAAGTATTTATTTTCAAAAATAGAGAACCAAAAAACTTACATTATAATGTAAATTGTAGTGAAACCTCGCTCTTACTAAGAAAATCTTGTATGAAGATGCGAGGGATCCCAGCTTCGGATTTTAGATACCTAGTTATATATTATAATTAACAAATTAAAAAGCACAATGATTAAATCTAAGAACAATTATACATTTACATATGAATAAGCAGCCAGTAAAAAAAAAGGAGTTGTGTGTGTAGTTTTTGTGTCTATGTTATGTGCGGAGTGTGTGAGGTGATCTGCTGAGGACACCAGTCTCATGAGAGTCTGGGCAACAGTAGATGGCGCGAATGTAAAGTGTGTATGTGTATGAATATGTACCTATAGTAGTGTATGTAGGTATAGTGTAGTTGTTTGTATATCTATTTTATGTCAGGACTTTTAGGAGAGATTCCGTTTCATTGTAGTTTTTTTGATGTAAGTATGTTGACTATTCTATCTATTGAATTAGGTAATTAATACCTGAAACTGTTAGAATAGATGTAATATTTATAAATAGATACAAATACTTAATATTATTCTACACCACCTTTGTGCCACCACACCAGAGCCTGTCGGAAAATCAGCAATCAGCACCACTACTAGCTGCATCTTGTAGCAGCATTACCTATGCTGAGACTAGGTTATTTTTTTGCCCCTGATGTAAATAGTTTTAGGTATATGTTTATAACTAGGTATGAAAAGGTCAAAAAGGTAAATGATTTTTCTTTCTTTCTTTCTACATGTATAGGTAGCTCAACTGATCCATGTCAATACCAGTCTGTGCGTCCCCAAGACACTGGCTGCATTACCACGCTGTATGACAATGCTGATGCGCTGAGCCAGATACTCACCAGCTCTCGGGTCACACGTCGCATCGACCAGACGCTCAGATAATGTTTAAAAAGCTTACGTTTAGATAACAATATATTCACATACATCTTAAAGAGATTCTCGGACTGAAGTGTACTAACCCTTGTTTTTAATCCGACCAAGAAACAAGTTTGCGGCCGCATGCTTATTTGGCACTTTAGTTGTAAAATATAGGAGTGAGGTATATAGTACTATATAAATAGGTAAATAGTAATGGGCGCTCCACATCCACACGAGAACTTCGCGAGAACGCGAGAAACATGCGAGAAACGTGAATGTGGAAGCGATTCGCGTATTCTTCTCAAGTTCTCGCGTTGTTCTCCGGCTTTTCTCCACTTTTTGTCGGATTTTTGGCGCGAGACAAAGGAGCGCGAGAACGTGTATTGACTCCACACTCGCATGTTTCTCAGTAGCGCGCGAGCCGCATAACTATGAACTTGTCGCAGCGGTAACTTCTGCGTCCATCGTCATCGAGCGCGAGAACTGTAGTGAGAACTATTTGAGAATTTTGTGAAAGTGTGTACCCAAATAAGTTCTCGCTGAGAATCTCCGGAGATTCTCGCGTGAATGTCTCGTGAGAATGTGGAGCGGCCTTAATAGTACTATGGTTGGCACTGACTTCGCACATGCGTGACGGCGCCGTGCTGCCGCCAGTCGAACTGTCGCGGCAGGCGCGCGCGCGCGGCCTCCACCTGGTCGCGCGCGTGCGGGAACCCCTCCGCCCCGTCCCCCGCGCTCGCCTCCTCCCGCACGCCGCGCAGCACGCCCAGCTCCAAGTCCAGCCGGTCGCCGAGGTGGTTCATCTGGGACACAACAGACCGGGGTCAGTATAAACGGTCTTTCTACGTTTCAACTTTTCTGTGTAGACGTGGTTGGTGCCTCGAAGAGGCTCTTCTTTATCTTTGGAGAGCAATATTGTTTTGGTATGCTTGCAGTCTGTTCGACGCTGCCATAATTTTTGGTGTTCCTTTTCTGAGTTTCATAATAATCATCGTCAACCTATATTAGTCCACTGCTGGACATAGGCCTCCCCTAATGAGCGCCATAGCGCCCTGTCTTACAATACAATACAATACAAAACTCTTTATTGCACACCAGAAACATTTAACCCTGTCTTCAGCTTGCCGCATCCAGCATCTGCCAGCAGTCTTTCGCAGATCGTCATCTCACCTGGCCTGGCAGAGTTAGGTATATGCTTGTGCAAAATTCTATGGGAAGTGATTCAGTGAGGGTTAATGTACCTCCATGGCGAAGGTGGCCCCCTGCCGATTCCCGGAGGCCACGAAGCGCGTGTGCTGCATCAGCAAGTTCTTGCGGACGGCCTCCTCGGTGTCGTCCCAGTAGCGCCGCGCGTGCTGAGCCTTGAAGCTGAATTAATGAATGAATTATCCATTTACACATTAATCATTAAAGTACGAAACACACAGAAGCCGGAGGCGGAGCGGAGGCGTTCGAGTTGCATTCTATTGAATCATATGAAAGCGGACACACACACCGCAGGCGGCGGCGGCGCGGTGCCATAGGAAAAACCGTCACGCCTTCGCCTCCGGCTTCTGTTTGTTTCGAACTTTAAGTGAATGAGATCGTGGAGTATGAGAAGGTGAAAACCAACAACTTGGTGGGGGTCGAGCAGTTGGAGTCACCTCTTAATGAGCCCTCGTTCGGCACATGTTGAGCCAACACCTATTTCGGCACAGAGTCGAGTGTGCTACGTAACTCCAAGGCGAAACTCGATTTGACGCTTTTTGTTAACGCCGCAAACAATGTGAGGACACAGCGGCGTGAATGCAGCCGCAACACACAGCTGCAACTTCATGGCAGTCTTACGAATAACAGCTTCGGACCACACATTCACTCCATTCACATCGTACGAAACAACCAATACAGCCTCAGCGCACGGCACAAGTTCTTTTCCATTTAAAGCATTTTTAAGCATCATTTATATTGTAAAAACATTAATACAAAGCTCCAAAAACCACCGCCCTTTTATTTCCATGGTCCATTCGAGCCAAATTGCGAGGAAACAGCGAAATATTCAAGAAGTCAAACGGAGGTTAATGGACGCGCAATTCAAGAACAAAGACTTGCCCGGCTGGCAATAAATACTTATCCAAAATACAAAGAAGACAAGTGATAATCAAGAGAAGTGATAACCGTGGATGGGTAACGCATGTGTTGAGTTCGTTCCAATAAAATATCCTTTTCAAGTTTTCGTTTCGTCAAAATAAATTCTCAATCAGTAAATTTATCCATTCCCATCTTACAATATTTCAGTCTCTTTTGCATTTAATAGTGTTCAAATCTTAGTAGTAGGTAATCTCAATAGGTTTACGTGTTGATTTTGGTTAATTTATCAATATTTTTGTTCATTCCAGGATAATGACATTGAGCGCCCGCGCATGACCTTGTAACATTCTAGGTGGCTTGCGAAAACGGTCATTCCAGCATTCAATTCACGCTTTCACCTGCATTTGCATACAATTAAGTATTGTTCCTATTCTTTATACTTTTCTAATCTTGTAAAATAATCTCTTTATTTCAGTTTGCAATAGCTTTAAGCTCATTTTATCCTTCGTAAATTCATACTTGCCTACTATCTTTTGCTCCTTTCATTGCCTACCTAAATAAAACAAGTGAAGTGTAATAAAATAACTAGGTACCTAAAGCGTAAATTCTTCCTATCGCCATGGACTTTAAATCTTTAATTCGCCGCAGAGCTAGCTATAAATCAAAGCTTACTCAATTCAAATCATACCTAGATTCAGTGCTAAGTTGCAGCACAGCTCTGACGAGTGTTCAATTAAATGAATTAAATATTAGAGTGTCCAAACTAGATGATCTTTATGTGGAGTATGATGGCGTACAAACTGACATAGAAAATACGTGTGACATTCCAGATGAGCAGTACAAAGAGCGGGAAACCTTCGAAACGCAGTACTACAGTACAATCGCCGCAGCTCGAGACATTATAGACAAGCAGGGCTCTGTGGGCTCGGCGGAAGCAGGCGCCTGCAGCAGCGTCTCGGTGACGGGTTCAGGTACAGCGGTCGCAGGTAGACCTTCATTCAAACTGCCAGTTATACATTTACCAACCTTTTCTGGTCGCTATCAAGATTGGTTAGGGTTCCATGATTCCTACACGTCTCTAATACACAACAATACGTCTATACCTGCTATCAATAAGTTCCATTACTTACGCGCAGCTCTGAAAGATAGTGCAGCTTCTATTATTCAGGCAATTGATTTCTCAGCCGATAATTACATCATTGCGTGGCAATTACTGTGCGAACGCTTTCACAACAATAGGCTTCTTATCAATAATCATATACAGTCTATTTTCAATATAGAATCAATAAATAAAGAGTCAGCTAAAGCGTTGAGAAATATTATCGACACAGTAAACAAAAACCTTAGGGCATTAAAAATTCTTAAATTACCTACTGAACACTGGGACGTGCTAATAATTCATATAGTATCAAACAAATTAGATTCAGTAACTTGTCGCGAATGGGAGTTTCATCGTAGCAGATCAGAGGACAGTATTCCCACTCTGGCTCAATTCAATGCATTTCTTAAAGGTCGTGCTGATTTGTTAGAAACAATTGATGAACAGTCGCGCAGCAAACGTAGGCACAGTGATAGTGCAGTTCCACGCAATAAGGCTTTCGTTGCAAATTCCTCAGAAACAAAGAAAGGACCAAGGCCTTCATTGTGTGCGATATGTAAACATAATCATCCAATATACAAGTGCTATAAATTCAAAGCTATGCCTGTTGTAACTAGGACTGAACAAATAAAAACATTAGGTCTATGTCTAAACTGCTTACGTAGTCATGGAGATAAGGAGTGTCGTTTAGGTCATTGCACGATTTGTTCACAAAAACACCACACACTCTTACACCAAGACTCCGAACCCAAGGATACTGAGCGCAGCGATATTGTGTTATCAACTTGTCACACACAGATACAGGATAAGTCAATTCATTCAAACAATGAAAATACAACATTATCAAATACAACTAACAATTTAGTTTTGCTTTCAACAGCAGTCATTCAAGTTTCAAATCCTGAAACTAAACACGCTCAATCTA
This sequence comes from Eupithecia centaureata, assembly GCA_944547425.1. NCBI lineage: Eukaryota > Metazoa > Arthropoda > Insecta > Lepidoptera > Geometridae > Eupithecia > Eupithecia centaureata. The sequence continues at coordinate 2,379,470 of OX155698.1, forward strand.
TACGCGTGCTTCTCGATAATGGTAGCACCACGAGTTTCATCTCGGAAAGATTGACAAAACAACTAAACATAAAAACCTTCTCGACGCGTACGACCGTTGAAGGGTTAAACAACCAGTTATCACATATTTCTAACCGTTGCAAGGTTACGATTCAATCCAAATACGATAATACATACAAAACAGATGTTGATTGTTTTGTTGTGCCTCAGATAGCACAATCATTACCTTCATCTCAAATCAGTTGCATCACACTCAACATACCTAGCCACATACAATTAGCTGACCCTACCTTTAACATACCGTCACAGGTAGACATGTTATTAGGCGCAGACATTTTCTGGGATGTACTCGGCAGCGAGCGCATTTCACTAGGCAAGACAAAACCAACTCTAAGTGAAACACGATTAGGTTGGTTAGTTTCAGGTGCAATCCATACAAGGTCATACAAAAATCATACAAACACATTATACAGTTCTACAGTCCACTGTCATCACATTCAAACAGATATTGAAAGTGACCTCACTAGGCTCTTTGAACTTGACGCAGTTATACCAATAAAGGGTAACACCATGTCCAAAGAACAACAAACCTGTGAGGATATTTTCACAAAAACCACAACTCGACAACCAGATGGTCGGTTCGTGGTTACCATTCCACTCAAACAGTCACCCACTGACTTAGGTGATTCTTACGAGCAAGCTTCTTCAAGGTTCTTATCACTTGAGCGTAGGTTCAAGAGGGACCTTAAGTTCAAACAATTATACACAGAATTTATCCAAGAATACATTGAGCTCGGGCACATGTCCGAAAATACATCATTACACACAGACACAATTCAAAATTATCTCCCACACCACGGAGTTTTACGTGAAACCAGCCTTACCACGAAATTACGTGTAGTTTTTGACGCATCGGCAGTTACTTCGTCTGGTTTGTCGTTTAACGATATTCAACTCGTCGGTCCCATCGTGCAGAATGATCTTATAAGCATACTTACTAGATTTAGACAGCATAAGCATGTTGTAACAGCTGATGTGGAAAAAATGTTTCGCATGGTTGCAGTTCACAAATCACAACACCAATTACAGCAGATTCTATGGAGATTTGATCCAAAAGAAAAGTTGAAATCCTATAACCTATTGACTGCCACATATGGTACATCCAGCGCGCCTTGGTTGACGACCAGGTGCATCGTAGAACTAGGACGTCTCAGTGACGATCTTTCTGTAGGTCAGGCCATTATCAACGATTTCTATGTCGATGATTTTATATCCGGGCATAATGACAAAACAGAGTTAATACGTATATGTACAGAGGTAGTCAATCAGTTAAAGGGTGCTCGCTCAGTTCTATCTCCGCAAGTGGCATTCAAACAATGCTAGTATCATTGAAACTCTCCATGGGGAAAACAATGCTGATACTCTTCTAAATCTTAGCAAAGATGAGCAATCTAAAACATTAGGCCTTATATGGGCTTGTAAAGATGATTGTTTCATGTATTCAGTAAAACCTATTGATAATTCGAAGGTATATACAAAAAGATCAATGTTATCTGTACTTTCACAAATATTTGATCCTTTAGGATTAATCAGTCCTGCTATTTTAGTGGGAAAACTCATTTTGCAAAGGTCATGGGCATTAAAAATAACTTGGGATGATATTTTACCCAATAACCTGTCTATACAATGGGCAAAATTCATTGAATTATTGCCCCACATAAATAACACAAAAATACCTAGATATGTTGTTTGTGATAATCCTATCAGTATTGAGTTACATACCTTTTCAGACGCTTCAAATTCTGCTTATAGTGCGTGTGTATACTTACGTTCGGTTACAGCAAATGATAAGGTAACGGTAAACTTGGTTATGGCCAAGAGTAGGGTGGCTCCAATTAAAAAAACGACGATCCCACGCTTGGAACTTTGCGGGGCATTAATAGCTTCACGGTTAGCAAAAAAGGTTTTAGAATCATTTAGGTTCACAGCAAAGGTACGTACCTATTATTGGTGTGATTCCACGATAGTTTTAAGCTGGATTAAAACTCCTCACACAGATCAACTAAAACCATTCGTTATGCACAGAATACACGAAATACTCGAAAACACCGATCCTAGCTCGTGGCAATACGTACCTACTTCTGTTAACCCAGCTGATATAGGGTCAAGGGGGCTCGAACCACACAAGCTACAAGACAGTAGTCTTTGGTGGCACGGTCCAGCCTTCTTATTGGATTCGTTTAGCCACTGGCCTAAACATCCCGACTTACCGCAGGAAAGTGAATTACCGGAATTCCAAGAAAAATGTCACACAATAAATAAACATGATTCATCATTAGATCCATCTTTTATACATAAATACTCAAACATTCACAAACTCCAGCGTATAACAGCATACATACTTAGGTTTATACATAATTGTCGTAATCCACACAACAAACATACAGGCTATTTAAAAACAAAGGAATACAGCATATCAATGCATAAACTTTGCAGGCTGTCTCAGATTGAATCATTCCCTAATGAATACGATGTACTTTCAAACAATAAAAAAATAAATATTAAAAATCAATTAGTAAAGTTAAATCCATTTTTTCAAGAAACCAATGGTTTGATTCGAGTCGGCGGCGGCAGGCTGTCAAACTCAAATTATGATTACGACACTAAACACCCTACATTACTTCATTCATCACATCATATAACACAACTTATATTCAGACACTATCATTCCAGTCTATTGCATGCTGGACCGCAACTCTTGCTAGCATCCATACGACATAAATATTGGGCTATAGGTGGTCGTAACCTAGCAAGAAAAACCGTACATAACTGCGTCACATGTGTACGGTTTTCAGGTAAAAGTATTCAGCCTCAAATGGCCAATCTTCCAAAACAACGTATTGAGGGTGAGTATCCCTTTGCTCACACGGCCTGCGATTACATGGGGCCAATTTTGATAGCAAACAGAAAGGGCAGAGGTTCAAAACATATCAAATCATACATATGTATATTTGTTTGTCTGGCTGTGAAGGCTGTACACATTGAACTTGTCACTGACTTAGCCAAAGATTGCTTTATTGCAGCCCTCAACCGATTTGTAGCACGCAGAGGCCTGCCTGTCTGTCTGTACTCAGTAACGGTACTAATTTTGTAGGCGCCTGTAACGATTTAGCGAAATTCTTGAAACAATCAAATCAGGACATCAGTTCATACGCAGCTCAGCATTCTATGAATTTTAAATTCTCCCCTGCATACAGTCCCCACTTTAATTCAATGGCCGAAAGCGCAGTCAAATCAGTAAAACATCATTTAAAACGAATTTTATCCACAGCTTTTCTTACCTACGAAGAAATGAACACATTATTAGTGCAAATAGAGGCTATACTAAATTCTAGACCCATAACTCCTCTGTCCTGTGATCCTTCTGATCTAGTCCCGCTAACTCCTTCCCATTTCTTACTTGGACGAACTTTAACTCTGCTGCCTTCTCCACAGGTACACGATGAATCACTTCATGTATTGCCACGATACCAGAGAGTACAGCAACTGAAAGCTCACTTCTGGGACAGATTTTACCATGAATATATTTCAGAACTCCAGAAGCGAGTAAAGTGGCACAGAAGCAATGCAGAACTCCGCGAAGGTGACATGATGATTGTCAAAGATGACCGACTACCGCCAAACCGATGGGTGTTAGGACGTATCACCAAGCTGCACAAGGGCAGCGATGGCATCGCTCGAGTAGCGGACTTGAAGACATCGACGGGGACCATACGACGAGCTTACAATCGCCTAGTACCACTACCAATGATTTTGGAACACGGTGTTCCAACGCCCCGGGACCCTGTTAACGCCGCAAACAATGTGAGGACACAGCGGCGTGAATGCAGCCGCAACACACAGCTGCAACTTCATGGCAGTCTTACGAATAACAGCTTCGGACCACACATTCACTCCATTCACATCGTACGAAACAACCAATACAGCCTCAGCGCACGGCACAAGTTCTTTTCCATTTAAAGCATTTTTAAGCATCATTTATATTGTAAAAACATTAATACAAAGCTCCAAAAACCACCGCCCTTTTATTTCCACTTTTCATTTGAGTTTGCTTGCACTTTTGCTTGCATTTTGCTATGTTCATTGTTTAATTATATGTGTGTTAAATCACAGAAGTATAAATGTTTTCTATTCTATAATGATTGCAAATCATTTGTGGTGAGTATTCCCACTATTTCGAGAAATTCTGGCTAAAGAATGTGCTGTTCCAGCCCTTGATAGTCAACTGCTGGACATAGGCCTCCCCTAATGAGAGACACATGGTAGTTAATAATTAAGGTATAGATTATGATATGATTGTAATAGTCTTAGTCTTGAACATCATTTTAGCTTATTGTCGCCGGAAATATGTGAGTTTTTATTATTATGAAAGTAGCAGAGAGTACAAGTTTATCTCAGAGCACGATTAATAGGTAACCAACATTGCACGTAGATACTGACTGTTCGTATGAAGCGGTGTGCGCGGGGTCGCGGTAGCTGAGCGTGAACTCACGCAGCGGCTCGAGGCGCGCGCGCGCGGCCGCGCCCCCAGCCACCTCGTCGCACGACTCCACTGTGAATGTTAAGATAAACTTATTGCAATGACCTCTGCCCGCTCCAAAATTATAATCCAGGGTAAATAAATCATGCTTTTTTCATAAATTTTTAGGGTCAGTAGCTTCAGAGTTTGGTAAATAAACTAATAATCGGATTAGGTTAGGTTAGTCATGACCAACTCGCATTTGGTGGAACTTGTTTTATTTTAAGTTACCCTGGTCTACCTAACCCTAGATACGAGAACGCGCTGTCAGCGGGCCAGGAGGGCATGTTTGTGGAGGGAGTAGGGGAGTAGTTACCGAGGTCCAGCACGAAGAAGCCAGGCTCGTGTCGCTGATCTCGCAGCTCCGTGTACCGATGCACGTAGGAGTCAGCTCGCTCGCCCAGCACGGAGCTGTCCACTCGCACGGAGCACGGGAGGGGGGGAGTAGTTACCGAGGTCCAGCACGAAGAAGCCAGGCTCGTGTCGCTGATCTCGCAGCTCCGTGTACCGATGCACGTAGGAGTCAGCTCGCTCGCCCAGCACGGAGCTGTCCACTCGCACGGAGCACGGGAGGGGGGGAGTAGTTACCGAGGTCCAGCACGAAGAAGCCAGGCTCGTGTCGCTGATCTCGCAGCTCCGTGTACCGATGCACGTAGGAGTCAGCTCGCTCGCCCAGCACGGAGCTGTCCACTCGCACGGAGCACGGGAGGGGGGGAGTAGTTACCGAGGTCCAGCACGAAGAAGCCAGGCTCGTGTCGCTGATCTCGCAGCTCCGTGTACCGATGCACGTAGGAGTCAGCTCGCTCGCCCAGCACGGAGCTGTCCACGCGCACGGAGCACGGGAGGGGGGGAGTAGTTACCGAGGTCCAGCACGAAGAAGCCAGGCTCGTGTCGCTGATCTCGCAGCTCCGTGTACCGATGCACGTAGGAGTCAGCTCGCTCGCCCAGCACGGAGCTGTCCACTCGCACGGAGCACGGGAGGGGGGGAGTAGTTACCGAGGTCCAGCACGAAGAAGCCAGGCTCGTGTCGCTGATCTCGCAGCTCCGTGTACCGATGCACGTAGGAGTCAGCTCGCTCGCCCAGCACGGAGCTGTCCACTCGCACGGAGCACGGGAGGGGGGGAGTAGTTACCGAGGTCCAGCACGAAGAAGCCAGGCTCGTGTCGCTGATCTCGCAGCTCCGTGTACCGATGCACGTAGGAGTCAGCTCGCTCGCCCAGCACGGAGCTGTCCACTCGCACGGAGCACGGGAGGGGGGGAGTAGTTACCGAGGTCCAGCACGAAGAAGCCAGGCTCGTGTCGCTGGTCTCGCAGCTCCGTGTACCGATGCACGTAGGAGTCAGCTCGCTCGCCCAGCACGGAGCTGTCCACGTGCACGGAGTACTTGAGCGGCGTCACGGTGAGGTTGTCGGCAGCCCGTGCCAGCAGCAGCTCATGTTGGAAGCTCAGGGCCTCCCCCCTCGCGCCGCCCAGCTCGCCCGCGCCGCCGCCCACCGCGTGCGCCCAGCGCTCCACGCGACCGTACTCCGACTCCACGTACCCTGAGGACACCAGTGATGAATGACAGATAGATAGATAGGTAGATTATTAATTACGTTATTGCACCCTAAATTGCACCATCAAAAGAGCAGCGTAATCCTTACTCATATTATAAACGCGAAAGTTTGTATAGATGTGCGAATGGTTGTTTGTTTCTCTTTCACGCAAAAACTACTGAACAGATCGGACTGAAACTTTGAACAGGAACAGAGCTCTGTTTTTGTATCTCTTCCTTTAATTATACAACATGAAAATACCAACTGCAAATGCATTAAAAAAAAACTTATGATAGCAATAACAAACTCAACGTTTCTTTTTATAAATTCCTTCATTGAACGTAATTATAAGATAAAAAAGTGGTGGCGCTAGTTTACCTGCTGCGCCTTAAGTAAATTAATATAATAAAGAATCTTGAGTGTAGTTACCGCTGAAGGAGAAGGCGTGCAGGTCAGGCAGCCCGGGGAGGGCACGGTCCTCGGCGGAGGGGGGGCGGGGGGCGCCCACGGCGCAGCGCCGCGTCTCGTGCACTCCCGACCGGTCCACGCGCATCTAGAAACATAATTTATTTATATTGCCCTCCAAAAAAAATTTTCAAACTATCTTCAATGTACAGAATTGGACCTGTTACAGTTTTATTATAAGTATAGATATAGATGTTTACAGTGAAGACTTTACTGGTCTATGAATATTCTTATTGTATATGTTTATATTTCTATGTAATATCTGTCTTCCAAATAAATAAAAATAAAATACATAGAGATGTGTAATGGGTAAAAAATAATATTCTTAATTAAAGTCTCCACACACAGAAGCCGGAGGCGGAGCATAGGGGAAGGCGTGCGAGTTGTATTGTATTGAATCATATGAAAGCCTACACACACACCGCAGGCGGTGGCGGCGCGGTGCCATAGGAAAAAGCGGCACGCCTTCGCCTCCGCTCCGCCTCCGGCTTCAGTGTGTGGAGACTTTTAGGTTATAACCTGCTGTGCGATTACTCTAAAACCACCCATCCAAAATTGACAAAAGAAACCCATTTCAATAGCCTTCGTAATTTGCAAATGACGTATGGATAGGACCCGTGGATAGGACGCGCGTGATGACCATTGAAATGGCTTTTGAATGACAATTTTGGATGGAAGGTTTTTGCGTTATTGCACAGCGGGTGATTTGGGTTTGATTTAAACACATTTTCACCCAATTTTGCCGGGTGAAAATGGGTGTTGTAATAAATTACCTAATTCAGTACCTACAATACACAAAAAAAAATTGATATAATGGAAATCAGCGTTCTACTAAGCAGCTAAAAAAATTAAATCGGTACCAGAATATAAGATAGGTGATAAAGTAATGTTAAAAATGCCAAACCCTAATAATCTAGATGCTTAGTGGGATGGCGATATATACATAGTACGCGTAGGATTTAACGGAAATTATTTAATCAAGAAAGCAGGAAAAACTTTACCAGTGCATGCAAGAAGGAATCAGATTCAGGTTCATCTATTTATGGATATCATCCATCACATATTCACATAGGTACATTCGTAGATCATTAGATCTAGGTGTCACGGTCAACGCGATCGGTGAAGGCCGCTCGTAAATCCATAGGTCATCCAAATTAAAATTTAGACGAAATTTTATGACGGTTATTTAATAAATTTCATAAAACTTTAAATGCTTGTTCTTGACATTGTATTTTGAATTCATTATTTTTGTTTACTTACTTCTTTATTTGTATAAAAACTGCCTGGCCTAATTTTATTCATATACCTATCTTAGGGAAACAAAAAGCTTAAGAATTACAAAACTATACACATTACATTACAAAAACAAATAGGTATGGTATGCTAAGTAGTTTCCACAAACCGATATGTACCTATTTCATCGTCGTAATCAACCTAATATTAGTCCACTGCTGGAGACCTCCGCTAATGATCGCCAACTAACTATCATTTAGGGGTAATGTCCATAATCCCCACGCTGGGCATGAGGGTTGGGGATCGCAGTTTGATGGAGGATATGTAGTTAGGGAAATTTTATTATTATTTTCTATATCTTAAGCTTTATGATTTCGAAAGCAAAAATTGTAATATGAGCGTAAAGGAATCAACCTCAACGTGTCGCACGCGTCCGTCGGGCAGCATCGAACGGTAAGTGGAAGTCCCACCAGCATGTAGGTCCACGCGGGCGGCGCCGCTGGCCGCGTCCCACCACACCGTATAGGGCTCCGAGTACCCGGCCCGCGGCACCGTCAGCTCCCCTCGCAGCAGCAGCGAGCGAGCGATGCGCGGCGCAGGCGGAGCGCCCTCCCGCGCGCGAGGCGGAGGCCCGGCCTCCCGCGCCGGCTGTGGCTGCACCTGGTACCGGCGCAGGCGCACGAGCCGACCGCCCCGGGCCGGCGCGGGAGCCTCCAGCTCCGCATCCGCTTCCGAGTAGGCGGCGCCTGAGTAGTCGGGGAAGACAGCTGGAGGCAGTTCGGGTTGCGGCGCGATCTGCGCTTGGAACAGCTCTACCAGCTGCTGAGATGACACTGGAATGAAGAACGAACGATGAGTGTATAGCTACAGAATGGTGAGGATTTGTTTATTTATTTATTGGGAAATACAGTTTTAACTACACATACACTGGCGACTGCGACACTGGTCTAAAAGGCTTTCAGACAAACCGAATCACGATTTTAGATAAGTTTTATAAATACAAAAAAGTGCTTATTTGAATAACATAATAAAAATAAAAAACTAATTTATTCAATTACTTTATTAGCATCAGAGAGCCAATCAAAGATTTTCACGTATAGTTACATTTTAACATAATGTGAACACAAGTAAACAAGTCTTGGGGACGTTTTTATATAATTAACAAGAGCTCGAAGGAAATGAAATAAAAAGAGAAGGAATAAACTACATATCGTGGCCGTAGAGCGAAAAGTCACTTACTCGGTATTTGGCCAAAATTTATTTAGCTATATTTTCTGATTTTTTTAGTGTTGCAATTGCAACCATGCCCCTGGCTATCTTAGTTTTCTATTAAGGATATGCAAAAAACACTAACTCTGCATTTAAACTAAAAAATAAACTAATTAAAGTTACTTAGTGACCTATGACCCTACTAAAAGGAATTGGAAAGTTCAAAAACCTAAGTCAAGTTAACTTTTCCTACAAAAACAATTTGCTTGTTGATGAGTATTTTTTTCTTTTCTTACCGACGTAATCTAGATGCGGCACTGCAGGCTCGTCCTCGAGCTGTCCCTGGTCTGGCTGCGTGGGCGCAGGGCCCGTCGTCGGCTGGCGGGCGGCGGGGGGGAGGGGAGAGGCCGGCTCGAACGGGTGCGGGGTCCGGTCTGCGAGGGGCCTCTCGTAGGGGTCCGAGAGGGGCCTCTGATAGGGACCATCGGGGATACGCTCCGAGCTCGTCGGAGCCGCGGGGGCGCTGCCTCCCGCTGAATAGCATTCTGAAATTGATACAGATACCTCATAGTAAAATTATCTTATCTTAATTGACAATTATCTATCTATGCAATGTAAATTGTATGAAGTACATCAGTCATCTAGTAATCATAACACAAGCTTTGTTTAGCTTGGGGATATATGATGCTGTGTGGATTGTCCAGCATTATTTATTTATTATTTATTTATTTGAAAAACATACAGTTGTAATGATCTAAACAAAAACATAATTAATAACAGAACCCACTAAATTTCCACCATCGAATGAAGCATTAATTGAGGGCAAACAGTTTATAGCTTAATAACTAACTTTTATTAAACAAGGAATAAATTTAAACACAAAACAACCTAACCCAAGATGTTTTGGAGTTTGCTTTTTGTCATTCTCCTGTTGGGTTTGAAAAATAAATAAAGTACAAATGTACTTACGGGTTGAATGTTTCTGTTCAGTCGCAGTACTTCCGTGGTGGGCTGCGGGCAGCGGGAGGGGCAGCAACAACACTGGCACAGCGCCGCGTCCGCCGGGACCTGACGACGTAGATAGATAGAACATTCTTTATTGCACATTTCAATGACAATAAAATAACACAAGCTTTGAGTAGCTTACTTTGAGGCTAGATAGTGCTGTGTGGATTGTCCAACAAATAGACATAGATTATGTCATAATTATTATTGACGGGTTATCACTCAAGAGCGATCGCTACCAGTTAATCTTGGATGGTTAGAATCTATGGATATTACAAAGGATGATTATGAAGGGTTTATAAAAACAATGCCTACTAACAAATAAGTACATAAAAAATATACTAGGTACATACATAAGTGCCACGAGTACCAGGTACAAAACATCAAATTATAAAGTCTTCTTATGTATTTAATGTCAGTGAATAAATAATTTATTTCTATATTACTGTATTTGCACTATAGAGGTTCTTGTTGCATGACGGGAGACGTACCGATGGGAAGCGTGATGGGGATGGGCCGCGGGAACCAGTCTCCCTCCTCCCCCGCACCCCGCTCGCCCGCAGCGCCGCGCGCGTACTCTGCGTAGGTACACACACATCTATTAGTACAGTATGAGTTTCGATTGATAACAATTTATACCACACAAAGACAGGAAACAGAATGTAGACAGAAATCCTAAGAATGCTAAGAATGGAGGAAGAACTGTGCTTTTGTTTGCCCACTAAATTGGTTTTCTTCCTTTCTCTCAGGCATTAGCTTGGTGTATGTTATGTAGGTGCTGTGCCATACATATCTCGCGAAGAACCGACCACCGTTGGGGTAAACGTGTTCTTGAGTGGAGACCGCGACTCGGTAAACGTAGTGTAGGACGCCCTCCGACCAGGTGGGAGGACGATCTGCGAAAGACTGCTGGCAGATGCTGGATGCGTCAAGCTTAAGACAGGGCGCTATGGCGCTCATAGGGGAGGCCTATGTCCAGCTGTGGACTAATATACGTTGATGATGATGTATGTGCTTACCAGCGATGAGGTTGAGCCAGCGGTCTGCGGGGGCGCTGCGCACGCGCCGCGGCGAGCCCTGCGCGCGCGTCGCGGTCGTGCCGGCGCCGGCACCTGTAACGGAACAATCACCGATAAATTCTAATAAAATATTAATAATGCTGGACAATTCTCAAAGCATCATCTAGCCCCAAGCTAAGCAGAGCTTGTGTTCATTATGGGAGCTAGTAAGGTAAGTAATAAATAAGAGCTCATTTAACGTAATACAATGTATTAAATATATATTGTCACTACATAGTATAAAACAAAGTCGCTTTTTCTGTCCCTATGTCATTATGCCCCTTTGAATGCTTAAATCTTTAAAACTACGCAACAGATTTTGATGCGGTTTTTTTTAATAGAGAGGAAGGTTTATAGGTATAATAAAACCGTGCGTAGCCGGGGCGGTCGCTTGTTTTTTATAAAAGATGTTTACAGTACAATGAAGGAAAAGAAACAAGTAAATCGACATCGCGTCCCCAAGACACTGGCTGCATTACCACGCTGTATGGCAATGCTGATGCGCTGCGACAGATAGCGGTACTTATCTACTCAAAATCTCTCATTTCAAACGTCGGATCGACCACATGCTAATTTTCTATCCCTTCGACTGTATATAATAATAATAATAATAATTCCGGACAGTCCACACAGCATCATCTAGCCCCAAGCTAAGCAGAGCTTGTGTTATGGGTACTAGATCACTGATATACTTAATACAATATCCTATACTCGTAACAATTAGTTACTTAATCTCAGCCCGGGACAAATTTTTCTACGTTCTGCCGATATTTTTGTAGGTTTTTTGCTATGTACGATCATAAATATCTATCATGAAGTATCATGTATTAAATAAGTTTAGATATCAGTCATCTAGCTGGCCGGCAAAACTAAACTTAGTATTGATTTTTCTCTAAATTATAGAAGTTAGAAATTTATACAAAACGTTTCTAACAAATTTTTATCTTTATTCAGCAATTTTATATTTTATTAAGTTATTAATGTTACTAATGTAAAGTTTACAATTCAATTCAATTCATGTATTCCGTTTTGATACATGTTATTGTACACTAGGAAAAGTCAAAGAAGGTATACCTACATATAATAAAAATAATTAAAATTAAAAATAAATCACTTATCATATTAAATATCTACTCGTAGTAGGTAACCTACACACAGTATTCATCAGCCATAGCTTCGTCAATATCATAATAGGATTTCATCATTAAAAAACATCTCACTTTTTTGCTGAATTACACAAAACTTAAATTTCGGACGTCGACAGGTTACTATAGTTTCAAAGAAAGCTGGTAAAATTAGCTAAAAAAGTTTTTTTAATGTTAAGAATATTTTTTAGAAATTGTAAAAGTGTCATACCAACTTAGTAATGCAGGCCGACAGTACCCACCCACCCAACATGTTTCTATTCTGTGCCATAACATAACACAAGCTCGTCTTAGCTTGGGGCTAGATGATGCTGTGTGAATTGTCCAGCAGTATTTATTTACAATGAATGAGACAGACGTGCATAACATATTATGTGTGATTGTGAGACATGGTACATGACATGATATGTTTTTGCGACAAGCATCATTAGCGCGCATCACCCGGGGCCTTTTTGTGTAACTCAACAGGTAAGCGAGATCGACTTCATTTTTGACAGTCCATTTATGACTTATGCCTTAGAAAATACCGAATACAATCTGACTGCGTCGAACACTAGTAGATAATCAATTTCAAGTTCGACAATAAGACCTCGTTCGCACGGGCCGGGCGCTTAAAAAGCGTTGCGTTAAAAAAGCGCTAACTCCTACGTGAAAAATCGAACATTGCAAAACGAGTTCTAACGCCCAACGCCCAACGCCCAGCGCTCAAAATGGAACACTGCGCGATAAAAAGCGTCGCGCTTTAAAAGCGCTTTGTATAATATGAACGATAGGTACTTGGAATTGCATTGTTCTATTCGAAAACTTTTTTAACGCGCGTTGAAAAAGCGCCCGTGCGAACGAGGTCTAAGGCAGCCGGTCCGCCATGTTGGCTCATCTCTAGTACTTACTAAGATCGTCTTTATCTACGTTGTCGTTAGATAAAAGATCACATTACACATCTGGCATAAGTCAAATTCATAAATTTTAAGAATTTTCTTATATCGTTATCGTGAATCTAAGGTTAAGATTATGAGGTATATCTTACATAAGTTAGATTTTTTTTATTTGTAGCTCAAGACATTATATTGAAGAACTAAATAATACTACAACTAATATACCTATCTACTGAATTAAATTAATAACCAACACCATATAAACTAAATACCTAGGTACCCTTTTAGGTACCTACTATAGGTACATAAAAGTTACAAAAATGCTTCCGACTCAGCATCATTTTGTTAGATACTTACATAACTAAACAAACAAACATTTTCATATTGGTGATTAATAGACAGACAGCTCTGGCATTTTATTATAGTTGCATAACTAAAACGGATGGTCTACTCATTAAGGTCAACTCATTCCAATAAATATTATGATAATAGGTGGTACCTACAAATGTAGAGTTTATAAGAAAATAAGTATTTGAGTATTGAAAGCTAGATAAACTCAGGTACCACCTAATCTAGGTACAGTGGTGTTAATCGTTAGGTAACCTGACATGATTCTTACGAGGGTTAGGTTGGTTAGATGGTTAAGTTTTAAACAGCTGTTTAGACGTTTTTGAAACAAGTTTTCATACATTAAACATCAAAGTGAACTAACGAAGCTGTCTTTATATTTTGGTGAAAACTAGCTTTAGTCAGTTTTGTTTTTAAAATAGGTAATACTTATTTAATTTATGCTTCATCATTTTATAGAAAGGTCTATTTTCATTCTATTTTTAATATAATCTAATGTAAAATGAATCTCATAACTTCATACCTATCAGCTTTCCGATGACGCACCAAATTGAATAAGTAATTATATTTTAGGCGAAGACACGCCCGCGACTCCTAAGTTTGCGGGTTCGATTCCCGCGAGAGGAAAAATGATTGTACGATCTCAAATATTTGTTCTTTGGTTCTATGAGTTTTCTATGTAATCATAAAAAAGGTCTATCTATGCATGTATTAAGTACATCAGTAATCTAGTACCCACTCAAGCTCTGCTTAGCTTGGGGGCTAGATGATACTTGGATTATCCAGCATTATTATTATTTTTAATCCTAAAGAGACGGAAGAAGACTCACCAGCAGTGGCCAGCACGGTGGCTAGCATGGCCGCCACCAGCGCCAGAAACACGCTCCTCACTCCAAGCATTATCCCTATCTGTTTTCTCTCTCTGTCCTGAGGAACTCACTGAACACGACGGACACGGATGAATAGGCACTAGGAGTAAAATTATGTACAGTCAGCTGTGCTTAGTCTTATGTATAGTCAGCGGGATGGATTGTGTGTTGCGGCCGTAGGGCGCCGCAGCTAACGCGCGACTGCCATGCCGGGGCGGTCAGTTGACCGGCGCGGCGGCGCCCTACCATTTCCGCCCGCGCCACTCTTCAAAACTCCAAGTGAGTTGAAAAAATTATTTGTAAATAAATTCAAAGAAATTGTCAAAACTATTCTTTGTAAGAAGGTTTATATCAAAATATCAGATTATCTAGAGAATAAAAAAGTTTGGGACGAATTTTGCCAACTCGAAAACTAACAACGTACCTAAAGGTACAGGTTTCTTGTTCGCTTCTCATCGAAGTAAACAAAAATCAAAGTGAGCACTTTATTTCCTAGTTTTAAAGATGAACATGTATTTTGTGACGAGTCCAATAGTCATGTAAGGTCTAAGGGAGATAAAGCACTTCAAATTCGAATTGAACAACCTAAAAAGGTAAAGATTTTTGTTCGCTTCTTAACTTTACCTTAAAATGATTGAAGGGAACAAAACTCAAACTGAGCGCTTTATTTCCTAGTTTTAATAATTATTAACATTTAATTTTATGACGTGTCTAAGAGACCTGTAATGTTTCAAGGAAATAAAAGAATTAGTATTTGAATTTAACAACCTAACAAGGTAAAGGTTTCTTGTTCGCTTCTTTACTTTACAAAAATAAAAGTGAGCACTTTATTTCCTAGTTTTAATGATTAACATGACGTGTCCAAGAGTCCTGTAAGGTCTAAAAGAAATAAAGTCCTTTGACTTTTGACTTTACAGCCTATTCAAAAAGCTTCTTAATCTTCTACACAAGGCCCTGTCTGAAAATCAGCGTCGCTACAAGCTGCGGCTTGTAGCGGCATAATGCTGAGACAGGGACCTTTTTGGCCCCTTATAGGTATATAAATAGCTTTACTCTTCTTTTTTTTTTGTATTTGTGTTATTTCTTGTTTTCTGGATCTGGTTTAGTGTGTTATTTATTTATCTATAGCTATTATTGTTTGTTATTGTTATGTAAAGGGCCAAATAAATGAATTTTCTTTCTTTCTTCTTTCTTTCTTTCTACTACCTACCTAAGTACTATAAATACTTAGGTATCATCAACATGCAACAATCCAAATAATGAAAATTTGGTTGGCACCGGTGGATACCTATTGTTAATAAGCTTCGATATTTATAGAACCTACTTATAGTAGGTATGTAACCTTGACCAATGTTGAGGCGAGGCTTTGCATACATTTGCATGAAAAGCTCTTGAACAGTCAATTTAGTTTTTAAGCTAAAATGGCTTTATTTTATTCATTTACATACAAAGCGTTTGCTCGCTATTAATTTTTCAGTCTTATCGCACCTTATTTGCTAAACCATTTCTCTTCTTCATCATCATCATATCATCAACCTATATTAGTCCATTGCTGGACATAGGCCTCTCCTAATGAGCGCCATAGCGCCGTAGAAAATTATGATTTGGTTCGACTCAAAACGCATCGCGATCGTCGGATCGCGCGGCAATAGTGCATTTCTCACAACTCGCTAGTGCGACTAGAATCTTACGATACATGACATTACTAAGTAGGTACGTACTTACCTAACTAGGTAGGTAACTGACTACATTTTAAAGAAAGCCAGGACCACATGTTACGCATTATTAGATAAATCAATAATCAAATCCTTACTTTCCTTAATTAATATTATTATGGATGTAGGTAAGTTACTCTTTCACGCCAAAACTACTGAACGGGTCGCCTGTAATTTTGTAAAAGACGTAGTTCTAGTATGTACCCATAACACAAGATCTGCTTAACTTGGGGTTAGATGCTGTATTGTCCAGCAATATTTATTTACAACCTATGTATCTCCAAAATGACCGTCCCAGTGAAGTTCACCCTACTAACTTCAGAAGGGTTAATTTTTCGCTTGAAGCCGAGAAGATGAAAATGTAAACAAAATAATCTGGACAATTCACCCAGAATCATTTAGCCTATTGATCGTAAAAGGTTAACGTATCGAGTGATTTACATGGAAATCTTATTTATGTGTAATGTTGTGATGAATGGTTTCACATTATAACGTGAATCTAAATGATGCGCGCGCGCCGCTCTCCGTCGTCTTAAGGTCAAGGCTGCTCTTCTTATTGGACACTTGTTTTTTCTAAATTAATAATAACATTTAGTAGGTATGATGAAATGTCTAAGCTATGTGGGTGTTAATAGTAGGTAGGAATCAGTTTGGTTGATGAGTCGATTTCAGAAGTCAAATGAAATAGGTATCTACTATATACTCCGACGACATTGATATGGGGGGTCCACCTGTGACGCAGGTTCGATTCCCGCCTTGGTAAAAATGTTTGGTATGGTCTGCAAATATTTGATCCGGGGTTGGGTGTTTTCTATCCACTTAGTAAAAAATCTATCTCTATGTGGACTGTCCGGGTTTATTTATTTATGGTATGGATTTACTTTATCATCAGATAGCCTGAATAATATCATATCACGTATCTATTTCCATATCTCACCCTATACGTTGGATATGATAGTACCAGGAAAGCAGAGGTGTGAGAAGGTGCCGGATAGTGAAGCGTATCAGCATCTTTGATATACCTAGTAATTAGCGTATTTAGAGGGGGGGGCGGTTGGGTCGTGAAAAGTCTATAGAAAAGACATCAAAGCGCTCGTCCCGCGGTGTGTGCCATATCAAAAGTCGCTCATGCTAATAAATTCAGAACAATAAGACCTAATTGGATTATTATTTTTTCTTGCTTCTGTTATTAACAAGGTTTGTAAAAATATTATTTTTAATCATCCGCAAATATTCTTAAAAAATAACCAAAGCCGAACAGCTTTGTAGGTAATTAATAATGCTAAATAATGCTTGACAATTCACACAGCATCATCTATATCCGAGCTAAGAGCTCGTATTCCGTAATAGTAGGTACTAGATACCAGTGGCAAAAGGTGATAATTCATATAGGGGAAGCCGGATGTAAAAAAAAAACTAAACTTTGCAGATTCGCGCGGTTTGAAAGTAGAAAAGTAAAGTAAAAAGTATTTATTGTATTGTTGCACCTACTAGTTGCACCTAGTTAGGTGCAACTAGGTCTAAGCACTACTGTTACTGTTAAGACCTGAAATAAACGTTTAATTATTTTATTGTCATAATAATATTTTCAGACGGTAATGAGTCCGTAAGCTCCTGAACTAGTTCAAAACTGTGTTTCGGTAAATCAGTAGTAACTACCTAAATCATACCGAGGAATAATAGTTTTCAATACAAACTTTACCACCCTATTTAACACCTGCAACTTGAAGAAACTAACTAAACCCCTATTTCAGAGGAGGCTGAAAGGAAAGGACATAATTGAAGGTCCACAAGACCCACGAGTGATAGAGCAGGAGTGTGCTTCACCCGAAATAAAAAGAAAGCTCATAAAATCTGCTCTTAGTTGAATCAAGTGATCGCAGGTGAAACAAGAAAAAAAAACACTATTAAAACCCCCTCAGAGGTTAATATTTCCAAATTTTAATATTCTATGTGTTATTCCAGGTCCTAAACTATCTACATACTAAATCTCATTTAAATAACTTTATTAATTAAATACGGACATTACTTATAACAAACATTCACATAGACTTTCCCATTTAGGTGTTACTAGATGCGCTCCGTGGCTTCGCCCGACGTCCTGGAAATTTATTTGTCTTTTTTCAGAAATTTATTACCCGCCTCCTAGGGGTAGTTTCGTAAAAATAAAAAACACGTGTTGAGTTATTGACTTTGCATTTTATTTTTAGCGAGTTTCAAGTGAATCAAACCAAGTAATAAAATTTTCCATACAATCTTTTCCATCCTATTTAAACCCTCTGAAATAAAAATTTCCAAATTTCAACATCCTATGTGTTATTCTAGGTCCTAAACTATCCACATAGTTACCAAATTCCATTTAAATAACTTAATTAGTTACGGAGATTACTTATATAGCAAACATTCACACAGATTTCCTATTTATAATAGAAAGTAAGATACTTTTTTAATGTGATAAATTAGTGGAAAAATGTATCTTGTAAGGAAATTGTTATTATTATGTTTCAGATGAACAACCTAAACGTCTGTCTATCGTTAGTTCAAAAAAGATTTAGAGACGACTAGCTGGTGCCCGCGACTTCGTCTGCGCATGATTAGTATTTCGAGTACTCGCTAATTTACTTGCGTAATTCCTTTCTCGTAGGATTTTCGGGATAAATTAAAGCCTATGTGTTATTCCAGCTTATAATTTATCTCTGTGCCAAATTTCATCCATATCCGTTCAGCAGTTTTTGCGTGAAAGAGTAACAAACGTCCATCCATCTATCAATCTATCCATCCATCTATCCATTCATACTTACAAACTTACACGTTTATCAGTTCAATTCAGTTTGGTTCCCCTGGGCTATACGGGTTTTCAAAATTTCTCACAGCATTTGAACGACGCGCGCGCGTCGTTCAGATGCTGTGAGAAATTTTTGAAAACCCGTATAGCCCAGGGGAACCAAACTGAATTCCGGGATATAATGTATCCCATGTCCAATCGTCCCGAGTTCTATTCGAATTCATTCACTTCCCTCGTGATGCGTGGTTAAAGAATTTTTCTTTCACCCTCTCTCCCAGGGGAACCTTACCGAATTCCGGGATAAAAAGTATTCCATGTCTTTCCTTGTAGTATGAACTCAAATCGTCCCAAGTTTCATTCCAAGTCATTCAGCAGTTTCGGCGTGATGCGCGGTAAAGGATTTTTACTTTCATACCCTCTCCCATGAGAACCTTACTGAATTCCGGGATAAAAAGTATCCTATGTCCTTCCTCGTAGTATGACCTATAATCATGCCGAGTTTCATTTAAATCCATCAAGTAGTTTCGGCGTGATGCGCGTTTACGATACAGACAGACAGACAGACAGACAGACAGACAGACAGACAGACAGACAGACATGAATGAAAAAAATTACAGTTTTGGCTTGAGTATCGATATTAGTGTGCCCTCCAAAAAAAATTTTCAAAATATCTTCAATGTACAGATTTGGACCTGTTACAGTTTTATTATAAGTATAGATGATAGTGAGCACGTTCATTGCGGACACATACCTACTATACCTAAGCGATTCTGTAGTTTGATTGAATTAAACTAATGGCCACATTATTGCAAATTGATTTGGGAAACTTGTATACTCTCTCTACAAATTTACCGAGAAATCATCCCAAGATGATGCACAATTCACCAATTTTGCAATAATAGCTGTTATTACTAGCAAGGTAAATCAGATATTTATTAGGTAGGTTAGGTAGTAGATAGTGGGTATCGGTAGGTGCCCGAATGGGAATTTCAAAAGAGAAGCCGACAGAAGTTGTGTTATAAGGACCCTTCGGTACCTAATGCTAGATACATAAATGATTTTTTTTACCTATATGCGAGTAACGTAGTCAATTCGACTAAACCTAATAAAAAAAGAAAACTGTTTTTTTTTCATACATTAACTTTTTTTTATTATACCACCAGCGACCCACCCTGGCTTCGCACGGTTTTGTTATACCTACGTTTAAACCTTCCTCTTGAATCACTATCTGTTTAAAAACGCATCAAAATCCGTTGCGTAGTTTTAAAGATTTAAGCATACAAAAAGACATAGGGACAGAGAAAGCGACTTTGTTTTATACTAATGTAGTGATAGTACTTACATCGAAAACACCCTGAATTCATATCCGCAGATCGTACAAACATGTTTTTCCCCGGCGGGAATCGAACACGCGATCTCCTGCATCGCAAGCCGGAACTCCACCCGCTACGCCACAGAAGTCATCGAAGCTTATGCTTTGAAAAATAGAAACTTTATATTAAATGAATGTCATCTCATTAAAAAGGTTGCTTAGTTTGAAGATGCCTCGTCATGGTCAAGTGGAAGGTAGTTCCAACCGCAGCCTAGTTACAAGATCACCTGTGATGTAGTCATCCACTTAAATTGGTGTGGTTGTGAAATGGTAAAGCTCCATAGAAGATTTTGAAGGGCGTCTTATGTCGCGCGACTTGTTGCGATATTTGTTTGAGTAGGTAGTACATTTTTTACTCACAGCTGCGAAATTGTCGGCGCGTTACCGGGTCTTGCGATTTTGCGATTGTTTCAAAATGATTTATTTGTAGACGACGGGTATAGGTAGGTACTAGGTACCAACTTGTATCTAACAAGTTGGTACCTAGTACGTACCTATACTTATTTTAAATTATCTCATGCGATGACTTAGGTAGGTACTTATCAGCTTATGTTCAAAATTGTATCTAATAAGTACCTAGGTATTAATTAAGAGCAGTAAGTGCATAATAAAAGGTTTAAAAGTCAAGTTTCCTAATTTATTGAAACTGTTAACATTGTTAATAATTATAACATTGTTCAAAGAAACATTCTGTACTAAGACGCTTGCCATCTTTCTCACAGCTGCGTATTGCGGCGCGCAGCGCGGCGGGCGGCGGCGTCTAGAAATCGCGCTCACAAGACGCAGCTGTAAAAGTAATCGCACTATAAAATCGCGTGGAACAAGACGCGCTTCAAAATCGCGGCTTGAAGTGGATGGAGGCTTAATTAAGCTGAGTGACCAACCGCAGTCTTCGCGACCTCCGCGGTCGTGCGAAGATACCAGAGCCTTACGTCATACGAGTTCATATGCTCATTATACCAACATGCAAGTCAATTGCCAGTGGAGAAATTAAAGATCGCCTATCTATCTACCAACTTAGGGTTCGTACTTTCACATGTTATGATCTTCGTATGTGGCGTGTGTGGGATCTGGTAAACTTGCGTGAAAGAATTTAAATACCTACCCTACAACTGCAATTCAATGTCTTTTACACAAAAATGCATTCGAGCTTTATGCAATGTTTAGGACTAGACAGTAGATTAGACTAGGTATTATTAAAAGATCTTCAAATTTTACCTAGTGCTGTCTCTACATAACTATATGAAAGACTAGCTCCGCCCGGCGGCTTCACAAGTACCTAGCCTTTGTTTTATTCCAGGCCTAAAACCTATTCAAAAGTTCAACCCGAATCAGTTCAATAGTTTTAACATGAAAGAATAACAATCCATCCATACATCTATCTAAACATCCAAACAAACTTTTACATGTATAATATTATTAAGGATAACCACCATCTCAAAGAAGAAAAGGTTTCCAAGAATTTTACACGCAAAAACTAGATTTACTCTCAGAAACTGTAGGATTATTTATAGTTGTCCTAACTACAACTGTACTGTCCTGCCTATAATAAGAAACCTTATTATATTACCTACCTATTTAGATTTCTGTGGATTTAGGTACTTAACATACCTACACTTACACATATTCATACTTACACCAAAGTTCTTCAATATCAAAACAATTTCAATCGTAGGTATTCCTCAGCTGGTTCGCATGTTCTTCGCTGAGCTTCAGCCGCAGCATGGAGTCTGGTAAAATAGCGTGAAACCAAATATGGCGGCAGACACGCAAAAACAGCAAATCAACTTACCTACTTATCGTAGAGCTTCGTAGCGCGTGCTACGAAGCTGCCGCGCTACGAAGCTACGCCGTCGCACTGGATCGGCGTAGCGTGTAGGTACAAAAGACATGAACGCGCACGCACCCACTACTCTCTTTTCTGTTTTACGGTTTCGATTAGGTTCTATTAACTTAGAATACTTATCATGAAGGGATATTTACCATGATTTGATTTCTTTGAGTTTTTAGATATTTCGGCACCGTTTGAAGCGCCATGATCACGAAAGAACTGAGGTCACTGCGAGTGAGTTTTTATTGGCAGACGATATACCCTCATTTTTCGTCTTTTGCTACGTTACCACTACCACCGGTTTCATTATCTAACGCAACTCGATCTCGATACCGTATTCAATGGCTTTAGGGTTAAAAACCATGATACTTAAAGTTATACTTATCATGAAATAGTAAAATTCCTACTTTAAAAGAGACCTACAAATATTTTGAAAAAAGACGATAAATAGACCGTTAGCTCTTAAAGGATGTTAATAACATTAGTTGGTGTTTTCCTAGAGCTGTTATTGCATGTAATCAAAAACCCAAGATATTTTTCTCATACAAAAGACCGAAAGCTGTCGATGTACATGTTTAATCGTGGTCAGTGGGCACGCAGCGCGTGACATTCTTCCACCTAGTTCGGAGTTCTAAAGGTCCTTTACCTTTTTCGGATTCACAGATTGACGTAACATTTGATAATCAGATAATCTTTAACATTTAATTTTGTCAAGGCCACGCTCTTTTGATTCCGGGTAATCCCCGAAAACCATTTCGATTGTTGTAAAAACCCCGCTGCATCACCGCAAATTCAGACTGCCCAAAAAAAGTAGGTAGGTACCTATTTAAAGCTTGATTCATGTTAAGGCGTGAACAGGAGCTAAAGTAGCGCCACCACTGGCGGCCACCAATCTCTTTTTTCGTACCTATCTCTTCCTAAAATAGACGAAATGAAATTACTACAGATACATTAAAAAAAGTTTATGATAGGTTTAACAAACTGAATGTGTGAATTTTGGAAATTCCTTTGTTTAACGGAATTATATGAGAAAATAAGTGGGAGCACCACTTTAGCTCCTGTTTGCGCTTTATGTTGATAACTTTGACAAGTCGATGGCATCATTAGTACTTACCTACTTCACTATTACTACATAGTATAAAACAAAGTCGCTTTCTCTGGCCCTATGTCCCTTTGTATGCTTAAATCTTTAAAATTCAAGAGGAAGGTTTATACGTATCATCACTACATAGTATAAAATAAAGTCGCTTTTTCTGTCCGTCATTATGTCCCTTTAAACGCTTAAATCTTTAAAACTACGTAACGTATTTTGATGCAGTTTTTTTTTAATAGATGAGAGTGATTCAAGAGGAAGGTTTATAAGTATAATAAAACCGTGCGAAGCCGGGGCGGGACGCTAGTTATAATGATAAATAAGGGGCGGTGCCACTTTAGCTCCTGTTTGCGCCTTAAGTTGATAACTTTGACAAGTCGATGGCATCATTAGTATTCAATAATGCAAGAAGAGGGCATCCGTGTACATAGTGATTATGAGATCTGCTGATGTAACTGTTTAGGTTGGTGTAGGTATATGGAAGGTAGGTATGTAATCGAGCACATGCTTATCAACAGAATTAGGGTCAATTTATACTAGCGCAGAGTCGAAGCGCATCGAAGCGTCAAATTCTTTACAACTAAAGCGAAGCCGAACGAAATTGTTCACGTGCAGTCGCGCGAATTCCGAAGAACGCGCGCTTCTTTATAAAAGCTCAGAAGTAATGTGTGCGTTACGCTGTGAAGTTAAGGTTGAATTTGTTGTTCAGTTTTGGATAGACGCTTAATATAATATAAATTTTTTTACGCGAATATAATATAAATTAACTATCATAAATATAAATAAGCAAGCCAGTTTTCAGTCATCCATGATTAGGTGCTATATTATAAACAAAATATCACTTTTATCTATTACTAATTAATTATTTTGCGATTTCCTCTCTTGTCCTGATGTAGAAGTAATCTCGCCGCCTGCCAACGGAGAATCATTATAGTGGGTCCAGTCCAGACTAAGCGAACGAACGCGAACGAATGCGAACGAACCAGTGTAGACGTCATGGCGAAAGCAAGCGAAAACAAGAGAGAGTTTTCGTTCGCCATCGGCCGTGCTCCGTCGCCGACTTTCGCTGGGGTTCACATACGTTCGTTTAGTGTTCACACAAGGGCGAAAGCGAGTGAACTTGAGGTACTGATCGTCGAATCCAACTCATTCGCTTTCGCTCGCTCTCGTTCGCTTAGTCTAGACCCACCATTAGGTACATGATCTATTCATAAAGAAGTACAATTGCAAGGTAGTACTTATTTACATAGTGTTTGTTTTTCAAACATATATTAATAATAATAATTCAGGACAATGCACACTGCATCACCTAGCCCCAAGCTAAACAGAGCTTGTGTTATGGGTACTACATGACTGATATACTTAATACAATACATTACATAGATAGATATTTTCGATTATAAATAGTAAACACATAGACCTACGGAACAAATTTCTGCAGGGTACTCAAATTTGTTCAGAGGTGGGAATCGAACCCGAAAATAGTAACAATGTGGTGCGGCAGTTTGTAGAGGAAAACCCAGTTCGCATGCTATCTGCGGGTGTTAGGTCGGGCGTGGCCGCCGCGCCCGCGCACGTAGGTCTTGTGTTGGGGCGCGGGCGGCGGCGCCCCGGCGGCGGGCGCGGCGCCTTTCGCGTCGTGGCTGTACCCGCCGCGCCCCTCGCCCATCCCGGGCGGCGGCGCGGGCGCGGGCGGCGTCAGCTGAGGCTCTGACATGTTCACTTGCTCGTTGAACAGCATGCAGAACTCATCTATCTGCAACAGTTAATGTAACAATGTAACCTTCAACAATAACTGGTTTTCTTATTACCTTTTTCTAACTTTATGTGAGTTTTGGAGCTTTTCACGCTTTTCCAAGCTAGGAACGATGAGGATCAAACTTGGTTAAAAAAGGTTGATTGTAAGCAATTGCACTTATTGCTAAATCCACCCTTTATACTTCCTCCATTCTAAGCATATCTCATTATGTTTTTTCCTGTGGTATAATAAAGTGTTTTCTATCTAACTTACTCTGGGTCGGAGTAAAAACTTACAATTAGTTGAAGTGTTGGGGCACAAACCAAGTTACATTTTAAATACTAACTTACTAAATATTTTTCTTATGTTATAAATGGGAAAGGATTCTCTTCAAACCAAAACTACTGAATGGATCAGGCTGAATTTTGGAATGGATATAGTTTTAGGCAGGAATTAAACATAGGCTGTTTTTCATCAATTTCCACATAGGCGAAGCCTCGGGGCGCAGCTGTGGGACATGGTAAGTACAATTAGGGTAGGTACTGAAACAGCTTTTTTTAACCTTATGGTGATAGATATCATGATCTTAAAGTTATAGTTTTTTTCTAGGAAGAAATGGCCGTCTACCTTCTGTAGTTCACCACTTTTCCCGGAGTAAAGCGTGAGGGCGGCGCGCCAGGGGGCCGCGTAGCCACGCAGCAGCCGCACGATGTCGCCGGGCTGGAGCAGCGCGCCCGGGGAGTCCCACACCGATAGGTTCACGCAGCCCGACGCGTCTGCCACGCGCAGCGTCCGCACCTGCCCACAACGAACCTTAACTTAGACCAATAACTAGTTGGCTGCATAATGTACTCTGTGGCTGAATTGCATTACACATGTATGCCGTTTGAAATTGGATAAGTTGAATTGAATGAATTGCGGCTCCACCGACCGACAGCGGTCGTACCTCGCGGTTCTCCTTTGTAAGCGTCGGCGGGCCCACCTCCAGCACTATGAACACAGCATTTATGTTCTTCATTCCCTGCTTCAGATCCTTTATTTGCGTGTAATCGATGTTACTCATCATTACGTTAGCTTATTTTCGTGGTACCTAGTTTATTGTTTTATTGGAATCTAAGAAAGACAACATTGCATGAGGAATGACTTCAATGGAATACTGCTATAATATCCATCCAGAATATCGTTTAAAATTGTAATTAAGTAGATTACTAAAACTCCAATCCAAGGAAAATAAAACTATAACACAAACAACTTCAACTTCTTGATAGTGGCTAAACCACCGACACAACAAAACCAGCTGTTTATGACATTGACAGTAAAACAGGGACTGTTCAAACCAACGAGCATGCTGGCCCCTCACAATCTAGGCTGCAGCAAGATTGAAGTTGCATCAAGCAAGTTTGTCATTTGTCTACATTTGCCACACACGATCAATGTTTTATGTCCACAACAGACAGAAAGCCCCAGAAAGAAAAAAAGCACTGTTTCACAAGTTATTTTTTTAACTTTTAAAAAGTAACCTAAAATAAAACGTAAACAAAAGCCATTATTGCTATTTTTATGATATTATTGAAGAAACCGATCTCATAAATAAAATCAAAGAGACTAAAATCGTAGACTACCTACCTATTATTATAAAAAATTGTAAATACACCTAATCGAGTGCTTGAAAGTGCGAAAATGTTCGGTAACCAGATAGGCGGCGGGAACTCTAATCCGAACAAGGACTTAGAGGTGGCTTCGCCCCCTGAAGACACCGTTTCTTCGCTGGAGTTCTCGCCGCCCACCGTGCCGCAGACGTTTCTAGTTGCAGGCAGCTGGGACCACCGGGTAGGTACCTAACAGCCTAGCAGTCTGCTTCCAACAGCTTTTGTATTCCATATACCTTTCCTATTCCTCTGCCCGTTATTCTTATTCATCTTCATCATCATTTGCCCATATTAGTCCACTGCTGGAGATAAGCCTCATTAGGGGTAGATAGAGCGCCATAGCGCCCTGTCTTCAGCTTGCCGCTTTATTCCTATTATTCTAACATTGTTCAAAAGTTAAGGAAAAATCTCTGTCTTTGCTTCTGGTGTTGACGGACAGTAGCAATGTGATACAAATTGATTTTATTTCAGGTAAGATGTTGGGAGGTGGAACCATCTGGAAAGACTGTACCCAAAGCATTCCAGGCCATGGATGGGCCTGTCCTGGATGTTGCATGGCATGATGTGAGTCTTATTTTCAACTAGAAAAGGTCCTTTTTTTATTATTAAATAGCTATAATCCATGAATGCTCTTTCCTCGGCAGGACGGATCCAAAGTGTTCATGGCATCTGCAGATAAAAGTGTTAAATGCTGGGACCTAGCTTCCAACCAGACTGTTCAGGTGAGTGAATGCTGAGAACAGTTAGAGGTGTTCTAGATGCATATATACAGTGTAACACTGTCTGTTTGTATGTACAGGTGGCGGCTCACGATGCTCCCGTCAAGAACTGTCACTGGGTGAAGGCGCCCAACTACACTTGCCTCATGACAGCTTCCTGGGACAAAACTCTGAAGGTCAAGCTCCTCTTAGAAATTTATCAATATTAAAAAAATCGGCTCAGAATATATTATGATGTTTCGAACTGTGCCTACTGGTTTGCACATGAATGTAATGGTCTAACTAGTATAAGCCTGCAGCCATTCACTGTTTCTCTGGAATTGTTTCAAGACTATTTCTATCCTATAGGAACTGATTTATGGGATAAAAAGTAGCTTACGTGTTATTCCAGGGCTATGTTCAGTAGTTTTTGTGTGAGAGAGGAAGAAATATCCATACAAACTTTCACTTTCACAATATTAGTAAGATTATCACTACATTGTATAAAACAAAGTCACTTTCTATGTCCCTATATCCTTATGTCCCTTTGAATGCTTAAATCTTTAAAACTACGCAACGGATTTTGACGCGGTTTTTTTTAATAGATAGAGTGATTCAAGAGGATGGTTTATACATATAATAAAACAGTGCGAAGCCGGGGCGGGTCGCTAGTTTTAATAATAAAAAAAAATAACTCCATTATTGAGTTCAATACCAAAAGCTAACTTTTATTCACCAACCTTCAAGTTCTTTCTTAACATTTTATAAATGTACCTTCAAGTAGGGTACTTTTAATAAACAACAATTAGCTGTCAAATAAATACATAACAAATACTTATACACATACTATAATATTTTTGTTATCCTCATAGCCTGAATATTTCACAATTTACTTGCAGTTTTGGGACACTCGCAGCTCTGTGCCTATAATGAGCATGAACCTGTCAGAACGATGTTACTGTGCAGATGTGGTGAGTTCTACTTATTTATGTAACCAAACTGCATACTAATTACACAAAGAGAAGAGCAAATAGTATGTCTAGAATAGTATCTCAAAGAATATTGTAGTTAGAAAATTTTACTAAAAGAATACATTTTGAATTTAAAACAATTTAATAATAAATAATTCCGGATAGTCCACACAGCATCATCATTTAAATTGCTTTCAAAGATTTATAAATAATCGCCTGTCTGATTCGGGAATCAAACCTGCCAAATTGTTAAAAAAAATCACACCTTATTTAACAATACCAATCAAAAGACCATGCAATTTATAAGTACTTATTTAAAATAATTATGTTTTCCTTACAATTAATCTAGTTTATCAAATGTTCAAAACGTTACAGGATTACCCAATGGCCGTGGTGGGCATGGCGGATCGCGGGATCAACCTCTACACGCTGGAGGGCAAGCCCGCCGAGTACAAGCGCGTCGAGTCCCCGCTCAAGGTACCTAGCGTAGCCTACACAGCCAACTTCAACCCTATGTCAAGGGTCTACGTCTTAATGTCGCCCAACAGCAGTCGTGTCTGTAGTGAGATTGGTGCCGTCAAGTTAGCCTAGATTCAGACTGGGATAACACATTTGAGTTGTAACAAGTTGGGGGAATACCACCTTTAACACCCAAATATTTATTAAAATGAGCTGTTATAATTTGGGGGAATACCACACTACCTCTAATAACACCCAAATCATACTTCTTACTAAATAATAAATGGGAAAGTCTATGTGAATGTTTGTTATAAGTAATCTCCGTAATTACTTAAGTTATTTAGAAGAAATTTGGTACTTAGATAGTTTAAGACCTAGAATAAGACAAAGGCTAATAAAATTTTAATTTAAAATTTTATAAAGTTACTTCTGAGGGGGTTAAATAGGGTGGTAAAGTTTGTATGGAAAATTATTTTTACTTGGTTTGATTTATTCAAAACTCTGTATAAATAAAGTATGAAATAAATAATTAAACACTTTTTTTTTATTTTTACCTAATAACCCTTAGGGGTTGTGTAATAAATATCTGAAATTTGTATGAAAAAAACTCTGGTTCGCAGGCGAACCGGCGGGGTGCATCTAGTATTTTTAAATTGAGCTTTAAGTGCCAGTCAAGTCATGTTATAAATGGTATGTATATCTGTGTGTTCAGCACCAGCACCGCTGTATCGCGGTGTTCCGCGACAAGAAGACGAAGCAGCCGTGCGGCTTCGCACTGGGCAGCGTGGAGGGACGCGTGGCCATCCAGTACGTGAACCCCACCAACCCCAAGGACAACTTCACCTTCAAGTGCCACCGCTCCACGCCCAACACCGGCGGATACCAGGTACTACACCAAAATGATATGAACTCCTTTTTTACTTGTGCCTTTAGGCCACAGGTGGGCCCTTTTTGCGTGTCGGGTGGGAGGCTGCTAGTCTAACCACCTGATATCCTCCAGGGAAGACAGCAGGTCGCTGACCCCGGTGCATGTCAAGAATACAAGAATCTTCTACTATATAAAAATAAGTCGGGTTTTCCTTCCTGACGCTATAACTCCAGAACGCACGAACCGATTTCCACGGTTTTGCATTCGTTGGAAAGGTCACGGGCTCCGTGAAGTTTATAGTAATGTATAATAGAACCGTGCGAAGCCGGGGCGGGGCGCTAGTTTATTAATAAAAATAGCATTCTCCCTAGGCGTCCTCGGTGTACCGAGGTAGAGTTGTCTTTGAGACGCTATGCTAATGCAGAATGCACTCTACAAGCACATGCGCGGCCATCGCCTCTGCATCCTCTACATAGGGGGCTGTTCGTGATGCCTAATTCAAATAGGTGTTTGTTGTGCAGTGTCCTGTGACAATACCTACGATTTGTTGATATAATAAATATAAAAATGTTGGACAATCCACACAGCACCATCTAGCCCCAAAGTAAGCTACTCAAAGCTTGTGTTATGGGTGCTATAGATAACTGATATATTTAATACATTATATATGTACATACATAGATAGGTATTTTGATTATACATAGAAAACATCCAGACGAACGGAACAAATTTCTGCAGATATATATTGTAATAAATTTGTTCAGAGGCGGGAATCGAACCCGCAACCTCTTGCGCGGACCTTTGCCCACCACACCACATCATCGGTCGTCTGTGAGTTTCGCTTCGCTAGCCGCATCCTTACGGCGAGCAAAGTGAGCCACGCTGTTTGCTGCCAGTCTCTATTACCTACATGTATCAGGCATTTCCGACCTGATTTTTATGCAATGTAGTATAACTTTATGGGTATTTAGTTTATATAGTGTCGGTTAATTCATACATTTTTAATATTTTGTATATTGTTATGTAATGCTACAAATAAAGAATATCTTATGTTTATCCAATGGCTTCCAGGATATCTACGCAGTGAACGACGTGGCGTTCCACCCGGTGCACGGCACGCTGGCCACGGTGGGCTCGGACGGCTCCTACTCCTTCTGGGACAAGGACGCGCGCACCAAGCTCAAGAGTAGCGAGACGCTGGACCAGCCGCTCACCAAGTGCGCCTTCAACCACTCGGGGCAGATATTCGCATATGCTGCCGGCTATGACTGGTCCAAGGTAATGTCTCACACTGGCATCATTTTCATTTCATTTATTCAAAAACGATTTTAATCGTGTATGAGCATCCATTTTGTACCATATTATGTAATACTTTATTGTTTGACCATAACAGGAGCATAGCTAGAACAATTTGAGGGTTAAATCAAAACCCCTTGAAATGTTTATATTTCCTAAATTTTTTATGTGCTTCTGGTTTTATGCGGCTTTAATAATTAAACTAGCAGCGCCTCGCGGTTTTACCCGCGTAATTCCCTTTCCCGTGGGAATATCGGGATAAATTAGCCTGTGTTATTCCAGATTCCAGACTAAATTTCTGTGTCAAATTTCATTCAGATCCGTTCAATAGTTTTTGCGTGAATGACTTACATCCGTCAATCTATCCATCCATACAAACTTTCGCGTTTATAATATTAGTAGAATATTAGGATTAGGATAAATAAATATCAGAGATTACGCCCGCTGAGTAGCAGCAAACATTTTTATATTTAAAAATACAGATTAAGTATTGATTAAATGGCTGTAAAATGTCGCACGGCAATGGACCACCCCTTGGAGCTCATAAAATGTTGGTATTGTTTTCAGGGTCATGAGCACTTCAACAATAACAAGAAACCAGCGCTGTACCTGCGCGCCTGCTTCGATGACCTGAAGCCGCGGCCCTCTTAACGAGCCCCGCGCGTCTGCGCCCGCGCAGGCGCCGGGCGCCGCCGCCCTCCAGGACATAACGCATTTACGTATTACTTCTAAACAAGCAGTCATATTCCTAAGTTAATAGTGTTAAGTCAAGTTTCCTTTTTTATTACAAACTAGAATAAAGCAACACTGCTTTTGTATGTTTGTGCTCTTTTTTTTCTATGCTACAACAGGGTTCTGAATCTGTTATAGTTTCACTATAAGTTCAATCAAGAATCTCTCTAGAAAGGTTTTTGTGTATTTTTTGCCTCATACTTAAGACTAGATTTGCTGTTCCATTGAGTACCTTTCTTTGTTATTATGGCCAATATTATCTTAAAAATATATGTACATTTTCATGAAGGTATTTCAATAAAACATTCCTTGTAAGTGTTAAACACGATGGTGGATAAGAGTCTTAAAAACATAGGCTATTTAAATTTCTTTATTTATATATTAATTATACTGACATAATCTAAATTAAATATTTTGACAGCAGAAAATAAACATAAGATGGAAATACATACAATGTTTATTAATAACAAAACTAGTATGTAAGAAGGAATCAATGTTTTCCATGCCCGTGGCCGTCTCCACCAGTAGCTGCTCCGATGCCTTTCTCGAGGATGACAGTGACAATAGCAAGTCCTAGGCCTAAGGGTAGTCCTCGGAAGAATGTCTTATTAGCCCTCTGCATTTTAGTGCCAAAACCAGGATGGTACCGCCAAGCTTCATTCCTGAAAACACCGTAATGGACAGTTAATAAACTTAAGCATGAAAAATATTGTAACCAGCAAAGTAATTTTTAAGACAAACAATAAGGTACATAATGCATTACAAATATACCTGATCCAAGGATCACACAGGCCCTTGTCGGCAAGCGCCTTTTCTAATTTTTCCAGCTCGGGAATTCCGATGTGGTTGAACTGCTTGTAGTCCGGAACTTTATAAGGAGCATGGCCGTGCCCTCCCATTGCTGGTAGATGCTGCTTCTATGGAACACGAAACCCAAACATAACCTAACCCTTTATTACATAACAAATATTTACAATGACTGCAGTATTGAGCCATGACGAATAAAAGAATAATTCAATAGGTGTATTATACATACATTGCTTAGATCCTATCTGGTTATAACTATTACTAAAATTATATAAAATTTTATTTGGAAAACAACAACAGTCGTCCTTGAGAATAAATTGACAGAAACTGTCAAGTGTCAATGTCACTTTCAATGACGTCTTCCAGCAGTCCACAGAATGGAAAGGAAAAAGGACACTGTTGCCATCAACGAAGAAGTCAAGAATGGAGTGTCCGTCAAGTTATCAGCCACACCATGGAATTTTAAGATTATATTTATAATCTTCCCTAATTGGCATATTTATGCCAATTAGGGAAACAGGAACAAGTTGAACTTCGCGAAAACAATAAAATTATTTTAAAGCTACTCTTGCCTTGACGCAACAACGTACAATTCAGCACGCAGAGTGCCTACCGCGATATTCACCTATTGCCACTCAATCTCTTCTTATTCTTGCGCCTGATCTGACCCTGTCTAGCACGGATTGCCGCGTGCGGCACAGGGTGATGAACAAGATTTATAAATTTCATTTCAAATCAAACACTATGGAACGTGCGTGGGATCATCGTTGAAATTTACAATCAATCAATCAAACCAAACATTCATTCATTCATTTCATTCATTTGCGCGACGAGCGACGCGATCGACGCGCGTCTTTCGGTTGTTTTGTTCGCTGCTACTGATCGAATAAATAAATCGGTGGAATTCAAATCAAATATCCTTCAAAGTCGTAACAAATGCAAGTAAGAGTTTAAAAAAAGAACAAAAACTAATTGTGTTAAAGATAGTTTCACCATCCCATAAATAAGCGAACTGACCGACGCGGGTGCATAACTGAGTGCGGTGTTATTTTAGACGAAAACACAAAGACCAGTACTTGTGAATTGGAGACCTTAGCTTGAATACCTAAGCAGGCTGCAGTGGGTGCTCGGCGAGCATGGTGGCACTGGGAGCGTAGCCCTGAGCATGCGGCGCGCCGCGGCCGCTGCGGCGGTGCTTTTGCTGGCTGCTGCCGGCGCTGCTGTCCCAGGCAAGTGCAAGGACCTCCTGCATGAAAAAAGACTCCTATTTGTAAACGACTATAAACATATGTATATAAAATGGCTATTTCAAAAGACCAGCGTTAGTTTTATTTATTTCTTAGATTTTAAGTATACATTTCAAAGAAATATTAGATAGGTTTAGCTGCACTATGACAGTCATATTGCACCAATAGAAAAACCCGTTTGCTTCCTACACTAGGTCTTTGTAGCCTGTGTATCAATATTGACCAGGTCATGCTGAGACAGAGACAGTTTTTTTAACTCAATGGTTAATTAAATAGGTATGTTAGTTAGCTTGTAGGTACTATTTTTTTTATTTCATAAAAAAAGGTAAGCTTAATTTATATTATACTTTATCCTTTTACATATTTATAAATAAGATTTTCTTTTATGACTGGGTGGGTAATATAGATTAACCCGATGAAGGAGCTTTCTTATCTGAAAATAAACAAATATTATAATAATCTAACTAAAAAGCTAACATTATCATCAGTTCCTTCCAGTGTCTTTAATAGGGTAGACACTACCATGTCTATGCTTTTCTTATTTTGACATAAGTTTGATTTTCCTTTTGCCGAATGCAGACTGAATGAAAGAATCCCATACTTCATAATGTAGACTCTAAAGATGACATAGTAATGCTAGATCTTTGGTAGACTCTTTCTCAAAAATAGTGATGAGAATCTGCTGTCACAAAAAGGATTGGGACTTAGGAGAACTTCAATGTTTATTTAGTCAGGATACTTAAAAATAAAAACATTAGTTACATTAAAAACTAAGTAGAAGTAGAAAAAAAATTGTATATATTGTCTTACTTTTAAACAACATTACATTAAAAACTAAGTAGAAGTAGAAAAAAAATTGTTTACCAAAGTCTTACTTTTAAACACAGAGAAACACATGTAATGACTGCAGGTAGAAGTCACATATAAAACAATAAGTATCAAAATGAAATTAATTTTATTGAATATTCTTTAGTTTGGGCTAGATGTTGCTGTGATCTGCACTGACATCTTGCATGCAAGTGTATTGTGCATTATCCCCCTGCCTAGCCAGACCGTAACCAGCCCAGCTCCTTGGATAACCAGAGCAGGACTTTTGGTTATTGATAGCTATGTTTCATAAAGTTTTTTAAACATACGCAATCAGAACATGTTATTATATATAGTTATGTACGGGTATTTATCGTGTTTATTGACCTACTTATTCCCAACATTTTGACAGGTTACTAAAGTTATTCCAGTCATCCCATGACCACGGCAGTGTGTAAACCTGTCGAAACGTTGGGAATAAATAGGTAAATAAACTCGATAAATACCCATACATAAATATATGTAATAAAGCTATGTTTCATCTTCTCTGTGTGAACAGGGTTGGTGCCTTGATGAGGCTCTTCAGTCCTGTCTTTTGTCTGGTCTCTTCTGTGGCCGTGCAGTGCACCACAATGTGTTCCACTGTCTCTTCCTATTGGAAGCAAGCAGCCACAACATAGACTGTTTGTGACCCAGGTCTTGAAAAGGTGGTGGTTCAATTCACAACTGCGTGAATTTCATGGCCTGTGATGATTTCCACCATTGCTACTTCTTTAACTATATCATACTTATTTCAACATGCCTACTTACTCATTATGACTGTAAACAAAATACGAATCTAGTTTAAATTACATCTCCAAAGAGTAACTAAGTAACTCTTTCTAGCATACAAAACATCACTACTATAAAAAAAGTCGCTTTTTCTGTCCCTATATCCTTTTGTCCCCATGTCCCTTTGACTGCTTATATCTCTAAAACCACGCAACGGATTTTGATGCGGTTTTTTTAATAGATAAGAGTGATTCAAGAGGAAGGTTTATACGTATAATAAAACCGTGCGAAGCCGGGGCGGGCGCTAGTATTATATAAGATGAAATAAACTACAGATAGAGGGCACGTCAAGTGTCAAGGTTGGATCCATTCCACTATCAATCTCCCCGTACTAATGGCACTGCACACACTATCTAACTACAGTTTCCTTCATCTAAATTGGTGCGATAAAACAAACGGCATTACGACGATAGTTACGCCGCCGCCGTTAGTTTGTAAAGTGGCGTCCACATGCTTGGTGTTAGTCACAAACACGAAGAATAATAGAAAAAGTTCACAAGGAACCTTGAAAAGTCACGACGATCTTCTCTTGGACGAGTTTTCCACTTTAGTTTTTAATTAGGGAACAATTGGTCCTAATCTAAAATCAGCTGTTTTGGGACCCCAATGTACCCCAATCTAAAAGAGGTCGAGTTTTCATTCAGACGAGATGTACCCTAACCCGAATCACCCAGCATATACCAAGAACCGACTACTATCACCCAACACAAACACGGCATCCCCAGGCTTGGCGAACATGGGCAAACATAGTGGACGATACAAGGCGGTTCTACAACAAGAATACAACTCAAACACGTTTGTCGAACATCCTTTGATGATCTTTGCCGATCATAGTCAATGAAATAACCTATTCACATGTTCGTGTTTGTTGTTTGGTTTTCTCTGTTTGCCGTTGGTGGCCAAGCATATGGAGGCGGCTTTAAAGGTTTTGGCCATGATCATCAGCCTATATTAGTCCACTGCTGGACATAGGACTCCTATTGAGCGCCATAGCGCCCTGTCCTCAGCTTGCCGGCATCTGCCAGCAGTCCTTCGCAGATCGTCATCCCGCCTGGCCGGAGGGTGTCCTATACTACGTTTGCCAAGTCGCGGTCTCCTCTAAAGAACACTTTTACCCCT
The DNA here is from genome assembly GCA_944547425.1 of Eupithecia centaureata. NCBI lineage: Eukaryota > Metazoa > Arthropoda > Insecta > Lepidoptera > Geometridae > Eupithecia > Eupithecia centaureata. The sequence goes on from OX155698.1 coordinate 2,415,808, forward strand.
AGGCTGTCGGTTCTTCGCGAGATATGGCCGGCCCACTGCCACTTCAGCTTGCTAATTCTTTAAGCTATGTCTATAACTTTGGCTTTCTGTCGGGTGTATTCATTACGAATCCTATCCTTCAGAGAAACTCCGAGCATAGCTCACTGAGCGACTTTGATTAAACAACTGGTGGACCAGCCCTACCGTGAGTGTTCACGTCTCAGCTCCGTAGGTCATTACGAGTAGGACGCACTGATTGAAAACTTTCGTTTTCAAACATTGCGGTATGGCTGACGAGAAGACTCGACGAAAGGTTTTGGTCGCATGCTATCAATCAATACAAACAGACACCGGCACTCGTTGGTTGGGGTAGGTCGCGGACGATCACAGACGCAAAACACGTATTCCCACTCACGTGTGATGACACACCTACAAAATAAACAGTAAACAGATAGTGAGCTTCAAGAGTAGCACCTGCCTAAAAGCTGGTTCACAGATGTGAGCAGGCGGCTCAGAAGTGGGTCGCTGTGTTATAGGGTTGCCAACGTACGTATACGTAAAGTGTAAAATTTTAATGTGTAACGAGCGGAATTTTTTCCTCATAAGCAGCCAAAATTCTACGTATTTGATTTTCAAACCTCGTACATTTATTAGGCTTTTTAAAAAGGTCTATAAAATGGGCATTAATACATAAAGGAACACGAACTCCTTAACCAGCAGGTAACCCGATTTTCTTGAAATTTACAGAGCTCACTAAAAATATAAAATACTTGAACAAATGTTTCAGGAATTTTCAAAAAACTCTTGAATATTATGAGGTAAAACGAGTTATTTGATATTTGTAGCTTGAAATGTCTTTAACGTTTTAATTTAGAATGCTTATGATCTGAAATTTTCAACATGATAATCTTTCCTTTTTAAATCATAGACTTTTTATTATGATGACTTACGATTTATCCTACAATGAAAACTACTGTTCCGTTAATCGATGACCACATATCCCGTATTTATACGAAACCTCGTACAGTTGGCAACCTTGCTGCGTTGTTTAGTAAACAGGATCAAACTTATAATCTAGGTATACCTACGTAGCGAGGTAAGGTAGGTACACTCCGCCCGCCCCGCGTGTAATTTTAGCCGCTCAACTGGTTCAAGCACCCACTACACTCGCGGACACTCTACAGCTGCATTCAATATGACTTCAACTCGCGGCAACAACTTCACATGCATTTATCGGGGATAGTATTACGTGTATGGACTTTTTTTAGCTTTCTGAAAAAAATGTAATGTATGTAGGTAGTTCCTTGGGATTTAACACAAGCTCTGCTTAGCTTGGGGCTAGATTAATTAATTAATTTATCTAAAAAGCATAGATGACAAACTGACGATCGATGTGGAGTGGCGCGGCGGGTGAATATCTGCCTGCGACGCAGGCGGTTGCGGTTTTGATTCCCGTCTTGGGGCAGAATGTTTGTACGAACGAACTGCAAATATTTCTGGGTTCTGAGTATTTTCTTTGTAAATTAATGATATTGCATACCTAAGAATAATGAATTACATATTTAACATTTGCACACCTGCTGTGGGCACTGTGGGTCGAATACATTGGATCAAATAGCTAAAAAAGATCAAGATCTTGGATGTAATTTATTGTATTCTGCATATAAATGATTGATTCTGATTCTTATTAGTTTTAATAATACGGGCCTTAGATTTATGACCTGAGTAAGCCTCCAGGATAGCAGAGGCCGGCGCCGCTCGCCGCGCGCGGCTGCCCGCGCTCATGTTACATCCTTCGAGTACACTCGATCCGTCTATTGCGCAGCCCGCGGCGCCGCCGTCGTCTGCGCCACATGTGTCTGTGCCCATTTTGCCCATTTGACTCCTTGAATTATGGCTCGACTTTAATGATTATTTCGCTATTGTGTAGGTACAAAATAATCTCGAGATTATCTCGTAAATAATATTACCGCGGTATTAGTATAATGTCCCGCAAAACTCAAAAGTCGGTTTTAAGTTTTTGCAAAACCATATTATCGTGAATACTAAAGAAATAGGTACAAATATCTTGTCCGAGAGTGGGCGAGAGCAAATCACCATACTGCAATTCTGCAAAGCGAAAGTAAAGCCACTAAGCCCACCCCACACTGCGGCGATTTCGAAGCGCGTTTAATGTCGTGCGATTTGTTGCGATATTTGTAAGCAGTACATTTTATATAATAAAATAGGTAGGTATCTTTCTTTCAGAAAACAACTGCTCCATCATATTTGGTTTTGGTATACAAAAATATAGGAAACTTTACAGACTCAACATCGGAGATCTTTTACGTAGTTCCACTAAAAAAACCAAAGATGGCACTATTGAAAAATTTTAGCAATGAAATGCCTTTTAGAACAGAGGGGTTAAACAAAACAATGTAAACAAGTCTGTAGCCGCCAACCGGTAGCTGTCGTTGACCTGCGCAAGCGCATCGATGCGCGCTCGCCTTGCGGCTTATCGCTCACATTCTATTAGAGCGATTACTTACTGCTAATAGATACTTTTGTCTCGACGCAGGAGTAAAAAGCTCATAAATAGTTTATCAGTAATTACATATAAACAAAAACGCCCTTTAGGATGACAAATCTAAATCGAGCAGTGCTGCGCTGTACTGCGCTGTGCTATGTTTGGTCAACAAATTGACGCAGCACAGCACAGCGCAGCACAGCATGGTTTTTTTGTATCCTCATTAAAACATTAGACGAGCGAGTTGACGTTGACACAGCACAGCGCAGTACAGCGCAGCACAGCTCGATTTAGATTTGTCACCCTTAAACATAACGTTCGTTTCGTCTAAAGCTGTTTTAAGTAAGCCTTAGCTTGATTAAGGTTTATTGTTAGTTGATTGTTACCACACTTACCACCACCATCTTTAAAAATAATAATATCATGAACTATCAAACTCAAAGTGCTTTATTTTCTTTAGATTAATAAACATTTAAGTAAGTATAGTGTGTCGTTGCCCTTAAAAAATCGTCGTATATCGTAGTAGGATATAAAACAAAGTTGGATAGTGACACTATTAATAACCCTATTGATCTACGTCCTAAATAGCAGACTAACATTCTTTGCGGACGAAGCCGTGGGCTCAACTAGTAAATAAATAAATAAACAAACATGTTGCTACACAGCTAATCATCAATCAGCCAGTCAGTAGACCTACGGCATCACTTTAATTGGTTCAAAACAATAATATTATTTCTTCTCGTTTTTATCCACAAAACAAAAGTACAGTATAGGTAGTACTCCGTCCAGGCGATAGTTTTCTTCTTATATTGACAACTAGCGACCCGCCCCGGCTTTGCTCGGTTTTTTTATACGTATAAACCTTCCTCTTGAATCACTCTATCTATTAAAAAAAACCGCATCAAAATCCGTTACGTAGTTTTAAAGATTTAAGCGTTCAAAGAGACAGGGAAATAGGGACACAGAACGACTTTATTTTATACTATGTAGTGATTTTTCTTCTTATATTGACAACCTCAGTGGCGCAGCGGGCAAGAGTCCGCCTGCGACACAAGAGGTCGAGGGTTCCATTACCGCCTCGGAGCAAATTTGTGTACGATCTGCAGAAATTGTTGTTTTCTAAGTATGAAAAAAAAATAATGTATTCAAAACATCAGTTATCTAATTAGTATAGTACCCATAACTCAAGCTTTGAGTAGCTTACTTTGGGGCTAGATGGTGCTGTGTGGATTGTCCAGCATTATTTTATTATTATAATCTAATCTCGCTCATATTGGGGTAAACGTATTACATATAATATACGTGGATGATGATTAATATATATCAAGTTGTCTATAAGACTAACGCACTGAGGTTTACGCCATTTTCTCACAAGTTGAGTACCGTCTGTCGCCAAACATGCCATGTATAATACATCATCCTCGTAATGAAGAAAGGCGCCGGACTCGTCATTATGAAACAGACTAGATTGCGCTTCTCATTATCTAGCCTTATTAGGTCAGGTTTCGGATTAACTAGGAGATAGAGCGTGCTTTTTTGAGTCGTTCTGCAAACTTAATTTATCAAAATTTGGGATTGAGCTAGTCTACGACTGGAGGTGCGATATATAGCTTGAATTTTGATGTGCCCAAGAGTTCTAAAGGAAATAAAGCACTTGCTTGGAAATACATAAAGCATTTGCTTAATAAAGTATGTAGGTACTTACTTGGAAATAAAACACTTGCCCATGCAATACTAGCAACGGTTTCATCCGCGTAATTCCCGTTCCCGTGGGAATTCCGGGATAAAATATAGCCTATGTGTTATTCCAGACTATCATCTATCTCTGTGCCAAATTTCATCCATATCCGTGCAGTAGTTTTTGCGTGAAAGAGTAACAAACATCCAAACTTATTAACTTACGCGTTTATAATATTACTAACGATCCACCCCGGCTTCGCACGGTTTTATTAAACGTATAAATAAACCTTCCTCTTGAATCACTCTATCTATTAAAAAAACCTCACCAAAATCAGTTGCGTACTTTTAAAGATTTAAGCATACAAAGGGACAGAGAAAGCGACTTTGTTTTATACTATGTAGTGATAATAAAGTAGGATAAAGCAGTTAGAGTCGTACCGTTCGTTAATGTAAGTCCCGGAGCCCGACGGAAGCCCTGGCCGTGACCGCGCTCGGGTCGCGCCTCGTTGCTCTCACAAAGACGCGACTCTTGTTGGCCTACACTTTACTTATCTTTGAGTTGGGACGCGATTGTGTCTTGCATGAAGATGATACTTTGAGATGTGAACTAAGTTTAGCACTCGTACCTGGCGCTTTATTCATATGGAAAATCCACACGTGTATGACAAGACAGCGGCGTGGAATTGGATAAAACCGTATTTAGAACACATTGTGACGTCACACGGTTTGGGTTGGGCGAGGAATCTCCTATGTGAATCCCCCCTGTTTGCAAGCATGGCAATTAGCGAGTACCTAGTTAAGGGCTCAAACACAAAACTGCGAGCTCGCATCGCATCGCAAATATCTGCGAGCTCGCACGATAACGTCCGATCTCATTTGCATCGCGCATTCCTGTCATATTACGTCATACTTGGTGACCCTCCTTTAAATCCGCTCTGAGACAACTTTAGCGAAAGATGCGCGGCGCCTGAGCCGCCTTCTTTGTGTTGTAAAAAAAACTGCTTCAGTTCTCAACTCATAGTAATTTCGAGTAAAATAGTTCCCTTCAGAGTTCATAATCGTATTAAATGGATGAATCCAGAATCTTCTTTTTCTTTTATATCTATTTAACAATAACAGCAGTGCAATTGGACCGATTTATGCAAAAATGATCCAACCCACAACCTAGTCAATTTCGAGTTTTTTTAACCTATGTAATCAGTATAAGGTATATTTTAACATAACAAAGACTCACACCTCTATGTTCACAAATGTGGAAAATCCATATGATCCAACCCACAACTGTCATGTCGAAGACCATTTTTTAAAATGTATAAGTGTTTCATGCCACTTGAATCATTTTTGTGTTGCTTTGGTTACCCTAACATATAACCGTTCTATTTTGCTACAATGATTCAAACTATAATATTAAGCTGGTCCATAAGTTCAAAGAGCTCAGAAAGCTATAGAAAGAGCTATGCTCGGAGTTTCTCTGAAGGATAGGATTCGTAAAGAATACATCCGAAAGAGAACCAAAGTTATCGGCATAGCTCAAATAATTAGCAAGCTGAAGTGGTGGCAGTGGGCCGGCTATATCTCGCGAAGAACCGACAACCGTTGGGGTAAACGTGTTCTTGAGTGGAGACCGAGACTTGGCAAACGTAGTATAGGACGCCCTCCGGCCAGGTGGGATGACGATCTGCGAAAGACTGCTGGCAGATGCTGGATGCGTCAAGCTGAAGACACTGAGCTATGGCGCTCATTAAGGGAGGCCTATGTCCAGCTGTGGACTAATATAGGTTGATTATGATGATGATGATATAAAACAAGTTAAGCTTTGACAAGTTAATATTTGAAATTGCTATTCCATCTAAGTACGTAAACGAAATAAACCATAAAGTTCAAAACACACAGAAGGCGGAGGCGAAGGCGTGCCGGTTTTTCCTATGGCACCGCGTTCGCCACGGCCTGCGGTGTGTGTGTAGGCTTTCATAGGATTCCATAGAATACAACTCGCACGCCTTCGCCTCCGCCACGCCTCCGGCTTCTGTGTGTTTCGTACTTTAACGAAAAATAAATAAATAAAATAAGTACAGGCCAGCAGATCTAATATTAGATACCATATGATTGCATTGATTAATTTAAGAAACCGAAGGGAAGCTGCAATAATAGACGATGTAGATGGTTTATGTGATGAACCTTATTCTGATTTGGACGAGGAGTAGGGCCAATTTTGTTTGTTGTGTCTTTTAAAACACAAAAATGATTACTAATTTTTATCACACTTTGAATCATTTTTGCATTTTAATTTTTGCACCCTACATAGCCCTTTCCAAACAAAATTAATTTTGTAATAATGATCCAGGCGCAAGTTTTCCCAATTATCTACTAAACTATTACAATTTATTCTCTATATTATTTATAGCAAAAAAGTTGAGTTTACATAGCATTAAATTAAATTAAAATAACAACATTTTGTATTACAAAGCTAGAGAAATACCGCCACAAACTTAAATATCGATTATCTCGAAATGAGGTTTGTGTGGGTTGGATCATGTTGCTTAAATCGGTTCAATTATCATTTTGGGATCCATCTTACGCTTCCTAAAAACACGTCCAATACGGCTGACTAAACTTGAAGGTATGGTTACCCTACAAAACGGTTCGCCGCAGAAATTCGCATCGCAGAAATTCGCTAATCAAGTTCGTGTGACATCGCATCACATCGCATCGCATCGCATCGCACCAAATCGCAGTTTTGTGTGGGAGCCCTAAATACAACAAAAATGTTGGATAAACATCTATCTATCCATCCATGCAAACATCACATCAATAACTCTATAAACGTAATGAGACTTAAATCTAATACTCCTTATTTATAGTTGTGACCTCGGATTCACCCGCGCGTAGATTTTCTGTTCTGTTCTGTTCTGATCTAAATAAATCTAATATCATATAAATCAGTTCAGCCGTTCTTCTTATAGTTAGAACTAACTAATCCGACTTTGTTTTATTTAGAATAGAATGGAATAAACATTGTCTTACTAATTGAGTATACAAATTATAAACAGTAACACTATATTAACATAAGTTATAATAAAAACAAAATTCTGATAGTTACCCAAAAAAGTAAATTCAACTTTTGCGCTGTTTTTCAATTTACTCCTCTCGGGTGGCTGGTCACCGAGAGGTTAAGTGATAGCGAGGTTAAACATGAATAAATGAAATAAAATAAAAATGTATATAATTTTACCAGGATTTATCTACCTGCGACTTCGCTCGCGTTGTTTCATGGTTACGTTTCAAGGATCTATCTCATAGGAAGGAACTGACATATTATGGGATGAAATATAGCCTATGTTACTCCAGGGCTATAAGCTACGTCTATTCAACATTTCAGCCTTATCTTTAGTAGTTTTTGCGTGAAAGAATAACAAACCTCCATATACAGTCTTTTAATTTTTATAATATTAACTAGCGACCCGCCTTGGCTTCGCACAGTTTTATTATACGTATAAACCTTCCTCTTGAATCACTCTATCTATTTAAAAAACAGCATCATAATCCGTTGCGTAGTTTAAAGATTTAAGCATACAAAGGGACATAGGGACAGAGAAAGCGACTTTGTTTTATACTATGTAGTGATAACGATAATAATAGTGTGATGTGATAGTCTGATGATCATTAGTCGCGATACTCCCGCCAAGAATGCGTGTTATTGAAAGGGGCCACACCGTATTGTTATCGACCGCAAGTGCATCTCAGACTCCGACCCTTGCCCCGAGATAAGATAGTCTGCAGCACGCTGTTCCACTCGGTTCATTAACAGACCCTCTTGTTCCTTCAAGCAATAGCCATTCAATTGATAGGGCTACATTTCAATTGGTGCCCACACGGCGTATTGATCTTTAAACTATGTAGCGTAATGTACATATTATTGTGCCTGTGTTGTTACGCCAACTGCTTTCGTATCTTGGTCTCACTTTCTTGATTATATGTACCTACAGTTCATTAAATTTATCAGGAAATATAATCTAAATCATTACGATATCTCAAACAATGATGAGTAGGTACATACATTACCTGTACAATTTCTGTCTTTTTCCTTTTGAGACACTGATTCGGCCGCCCGGCCCGGCCGGAAAATCATTTACGGGTCATTGCGTGCGCTTCTAAAATAAGCTTCCGTCACATCTTACTTCTTACTAGCTTATCTTACTTCTTACTAGCTTATCTTACTTCTTACTAGCTTATCTTACTTCTTACTAGCTTATCTTACCTTATAATAAATGGGAAAGTCTGTGCGAATGTTTGTTAAAATAATCTTCGTAATTACTTAAGTTATTTAGACGAAATTTGGTACAGATGAGGTAGTTATAGAGCTAGAATTTTTGAAAAATTAATTTATTTTCCTTGGTTGGAATTACTCAAAACTCGGTATAAATAAAGTTATGAAACAAATAATTAAACGCGTATTTTTTATTTTTACAAAATAACTCCGAGGGGTTGTGTAATAAATTTCTGAAATTTGTATGAAAAAAACTCTGCAGGTTCGCGGATGAAGCCGCGGGGCGCAACTAGTAAATAATAAGTGCTTATTTTGTAAGCCTTAAAGTTCAGTGAGATTCTAAGAATTTATTCACACTTTATTAAGTTCCGAGAATATAATTAACTAAATAGTTAAACTAACTAAAAGATAATAACTAACTAAGTAGGTATTTAATGTGTTTAAACTAAATAATGTGCTGTAGCTTATGATGATGAGCATGTAAGCGCTAACTTGACTAACCTCAAAATACCACGGAAGCTTTTATTCCTCAAAACCGTTGCTTATATTATTATCTGGAACAAATAAACGATTAACCCTTTCATGGCCAACGCACATGAACGTCTTTCGTCTCGTGAAGGCTGGGCAGTGAATGCGATAACCAGTCGAAGACAAAAAGTAGGTTGGCTGTTAGGCCTATTTTTCGCAAGGAAGACTTGAAAAACCTCATTTCAACAAGCTTAGGAATGCGTAGAATGTTGGATCAGCTCCAAACGACGAGAGCTTACCTGTGGACGGGCGATGCGGTGAAGTGAGTGCATATTCTAGCCAAACTCTATGTAGGTACAATGTTTGGAAATAAAGCCATAGGTCAGTAACTTCAAACAAAATAACGTTCTTGTTATTTTGAATTTATTATTGTTTATATATTACTAGCGACATGCCCCGGCTTCGCACGGTTTTATTATACGTGTAAACCTTCCTCTTAAATCACTCTATCTATTAAAAAAAACCGCATCAAAATCCGTTGCGTAGTTTTAAAGATTTAAGCATTCAAAGGGACATAGGGACAGAGAAAGCGTCTTTATTTTATACTATGTAGTGATACACCTTTCCTACAATGAATGAGCTGACAATTTACCTATTTTCAAACTCAAAGTTGCGGAGTGTTGTGTATCGAGATGTACCACACATATACAAACATCGAAGAGGTGGATTGGGTTAAAAGCTCTCTCTGAACTTACATCGCAATATTCGCAATACCTATCTGTTCATTGCTGTTTTTCCTGTGCATACGCAATGGTACAAATCTGTAGGCACTTATAATCTGATGCGGGCCCCGCGCTGTTCAACCGGCGATGCTGATGCGATTATACGAGGTCCCGTCGTCAACGAAGGGGTTAAGGGCCCCTTATACGCTACGATTCATCGTCTCGATCAATCTGACGAAAATAATAACGATCGCATCAAATATAACACAACATAGGCGAAATAATTGTTGTTGTGATGGATTATTTAGGTACTTGTTTGTAACGGAACGATAAAGACGTACTTAAATAATTAATAAAATTGATTTCTTTTAATAATCACTACAACAAGTAGTATAAAACAAAGTCGCTTTTTCTGTCCCTATGTCCCTATGTCTTTATGTCCCTTTGAATTCTTAAATCTTTAAAACTACGCAACGGATTTTGATGCGGTTTTTTTTAATACATAGTATCAAGTATCATAGTACATAGTATCATAGTATCAATAGTGATTCAAGAGGTAGGTTTATACGTAATAAAATCGTGCGAAGCCGGAGCGGGTCGCTAGTGATGAATAAATCGTTGCTCACAAAGAGCCATACCTATTCTATCCATTCAATATTCATCGTTACGATATTCATGATTCGAAATCGGTAATCGCCTCAAAACTCATGCGTTTTTGAGGCGATTTCAGATTTCGTCGTCTATGAAGTAAAACATTATCGATCTTCATAAATACCATCGATAAGTCGTTTCTATCGGTCTGAAACGACGGATCGTAAAGATAAATCGTACCGTATATTGAGGCCTTTAATGCCCCTCGCAGATTGAATCCATGGACAAATAAAATGATACCTCTCGAGTCGAGAATCTACGACGACGCTCTATATTTCTAGCTCTTCTTTCTACACCATTTATCCCTTCATCGGTCGGTTCATTATGGTTCTATAGGTTTTCCTTTCATCATGGGCCGTTAAAATCCACTGTCGAATATAAGCCTACCTCAATCGCCACGAATATCTAGCGATCCCTTGCCGCCTCCATCCCTCGAATCCCTGCGACTGCTACAATGTTCTCGCTCCATCAATCAAGTAAAGGGTTTTCTATGATTGTGTATCCAATACGCACAAATACATTTGCCCTATATTATGAAGTAGAATATTAGGGGAGGCCTATATCCAGCAGTGGATATAGGCTGATGGTGATGATGAAGTGGAATCAAAGAATAGAAACACTAAAACTAGTGTTTACAATTGAAACAGAAGTAGAGGTAAGAACTAGGGGTAACTAGAGGTAGGCAGACTATTGCAAACAGTCTGTTTTCACGGTATGATTGAGTCTAAATCTGTAGTCTTAAAATCCAAACTGAATAAGTTCCTTCTGAAAAAACGTGTTCCATCTTAGGCCACATCTTCACTCGTTTAAGCAAGAAGGTGGCTAAACGCTCGACCATTAACAATAAAAAAAACAATCTAGAGATAGCTCAACTGATCCATATCAATACCAGTCGTCGCATCCCCAAGACGCTGCTGACTGCATTGCGACTAGGGTTGCCAGATCGAAAGTAAACACGTTCGGGAGAGCTAAAAAAAAGTCGCCAGGTCGCCGGCCATTTATGAGTCAGCGCCTCCTAAAAAAAACAAGTTCCGCCAAGTGGTGCGAGTGTTCAAATTTTGAGCAGGGGCTTCAGTTCCGCCAGTCCTAAAAATCTGCATTTCTAGTAGGATTTTCAAAATCTGGGACAATCAGGCCTAATCGGGACAAGACACGATGCTGCTTCGAACAGGAAAAAGTAAATAAAAATCAGTTTAAGTAGGTACAGTAAAACGGGTTCAATAGAGGCTTAAGGGTGAACAGAAAAAGGTCCAAATACTGGAGCAAAACATCCTTTTGCAGAGGTCAGATCCACTGACACAGGAGATGATCAGTCACGGATTCCACTGCTACCAGCTATGCTATCTCTTGCTCCAGCATTTCGTCCATTTCTATTCACCCTAGAGTCACAATTCACCCCGTTTTACGTTACATAAAACTCATGCAGTTTGTTTATATTGCAAAGCTCGTTCACATTGTGCGCGATGTCGCACGTTAATTGAAGTGCACTTTACTACAATGAATAAGGCCTTGGTTGTGCAATATAGATATACTTCTGTGGTATATATATATATATGGAATATATATATATATCCTTTGGATTAATAAAATTCAATAACTTTTTGGGGCTTTTTGGATTTGTAGATATTTTGTTAATGGTTCTTCGAGCTTCTATTTCTCTGTGTCGAAACTACTGCTTAGGTATTATTTCTACTGTTGTGTTTATTTTTCTAATTACAACCTCTGTAGGCGAAGCGGGCGAAAGTCTGTTCGCGACGCAAGTTATTGCGGGTTCGATTCGCGAGTTTGTACGATCATGCAGATATCTGTTTAGGGTGTTCTCGGAGCTATCTAAGTATCTATACTTATAATAAAACTGTAACAGGTCCAATTCTGTACATTGAAGATATTTTGAAAATTTTTTTTGGAGGGCACTCTATTATCGATACTCAAGCCAAAACTGTAATTTTTTTCATTCATGTCTGTCTGTCTGTATCGTAAACGCGCATCACGCCGAAACTACTTGATGGATTGAAATGAAACTCGGCATGATTATAGGTCATACTACGAGGAAGGACATTAGGATACTTTTTATCCCGGAATTCAGTAAGATTCTCATGGGAGAGGGTATGAAAGTAAAAATCCTTTACCGCGCATCACGCCGAAACTGCTGAATGAGTTGGATTGAAACTCGGGACGATTTGAGTTCATAGTACAAGGAAGGACATGGGATACTTTTTATCCCGGAATTCGGTAAGGTTCCCCTGGGAGAGAGGGTGAAAGAAAAAATCTTTAACCACGCATAACGACGGAAATGAATGAATTTGAATGGAACTCGGGACGATTGGACATGGGATACATTTTACCCCGGAATTCAGTTTGGTTTGGAAAAATTTCTCACAGCATCTGAACGACGCGTACACACGCGTCGTTCAGTGATGCTGTGAGAAATTTTGAAAACCCGTATAGCCCAGGGGAACCAAACTGAATTGAACTGATAAACGCGTAAGTTTGTAAGTATGAATGGATAGATGGATGGATAGATTGATAGATGGATGGATGTTTGTTACTCTTTCACGCAAAAGCTCCTGAACGGATCTGGATGAAATTTAGCACAGAGATAGATTATAAGCTGGAATAACACATAGCCTTTATTTTATCCCGAAAATCCCACGAGAAAGGGAAATACGCAAGTAAAATAGCGAGTACCTACTCGAAATACTAATCATGCGCAGACGAAGTCGCGGGCACCAGCTAGTGTATAATAAAATAATATCTATGAAGTATATTGTATTACGTAGGTAACTATTTATTTTATTATTCAGAACCACAGAGCAGATAATATAGATATATTCTAGATAATCTCGATGTCTAGAACCATACACACATAACACAAGCTCTGCTTAGCTTGAGGCTAGACGATGCCGTATGCCATTGCAAACAGCATTTAGTTATTTATCCCAAGGTGTGAAACGTAACTAAATTACTCTACTAATGAAACATTTTCTATTTTTAAATCTTTTGGTTTCCTAAAGGAACAAATAATATTTGACATGACACAATTGCCATGGATCAATTGAGCTACCTTTAGACCGTTTGCAACCGTCTGCAGTTACCTCAATGATACTAGTTGTGATTTTTTCTATTCCTTGATTGTAATTTTCGTTGTTAATAAAGATTTATTTATTATTAAACAAATAATTAAAGTAAAGTGTATATTCCAGAGGAGAGATGCGAGAGCGGGCAGTTCCGGTGCTCGGACGGCGCGCGCTGCATCCCGGCGGCGTGGCGGTGCGACGCGCGCGTGCACTGCGCGGACGCATCTGACGAACTCGACTGCAGTCAGTATTACTATTACTAATTTAGTTTCTTTAGATCTTGATGATCTTTGACTAGATGGTCTTTGACTTTGTATTGAAATATCCGTAACTTTGTACTGTGTACTGATTTTTGAGTACTGATAAATCTCAAAATTTTAGACCTTACAGGACTCTTGGACAAGTCAGAGAAAAATAGCTTTTCTTAACCGTCTCTCCTCAATTATCTCATAGTCCGGGTATTTATTTAAAACTAGCTTTCGCTCACAGCTATATGAATTGTCCTGTTCTGAAAAGATATATGTAGTTATATAATATGTATATTAATAGGAGTAACAATGGTTGTATGTTTTGTAGCATGGAACACTACGTGCGGCGCGGGACAGTTCCGGTGCGTGCGCAGCGGACTGTGTGTGGCGGGCGTGTGGCGCTGCGACGGCGACGCGGACTGCGGGCCGCACGACGCCTCGGACGAGGACCCCGCCATGTGTACGTCTACATTATAACAACACTCTACATACACTGTACCTCATGAGAGCTATGTGAACACGACGTGCGCAGCGGACTGTGTGTGGCGGGCGTGTGGCGCTGCGACGGCGACGCGGACTGCGGGCCGCACGACGCCTCGGACGAGGACCCCGCCATGTGTACGTCTACATTATAACAACACTCTACATACACTGTACCTCATGAGAGCTATGTGAACACGACGTGCGCAGCGGACTGTGTGTGGCGGGCGTGTGGCGCTGCGACGGCGACGCGGACTGCGGGCCGCACGACGCCTCGGACGAGGACCCCGCCATGTGTACGTCTACATTATAACAACACTCTACATACACTGTACCTCATGAGAGCTATGTGAACACGACGTGCGCAGCGGACTGTGTGTGGCGGGCGTGTGGCGCTGCGACGGCGACGCGGACTGCGGGCCGCACGACGCCTCGGACGAGGACCCCGCCATGTGTACGTCTACATTATAACAACACTCTACATACACTGTACCTCATGAGAGCTATGTGAACACGACGTGCGCAGCGGACTGTGTGTGGCGGGCGTGTGGCGCTGCGACGGCGACGCGGACTGCGGGCCGCACGACGCCTCGGACGAGGACCCCGCCATGTGTACGTCTACATTATAACAACACTCTACATACACTGTACCTCATGAGAGCTATGTGAACACGACGTGCGCAGCGGACTGTGTGTGGCGGGCGTGTGGCGCTGCGACGGCGACGCGGACTGCGGGCCGCACGACGCCTCGGACGAGGACCCCGCCATGTGTACGTCTACATTATAACAACACTCTACATACACTGTACCTCATGAGAGCTATGTGAACACGACGTGCGCAGCGGACTGTGCGTGGCGGGCGTGTGGCGCCGCAAAATTTTTTGAGTTAAGGAAATAAACAATTTGAATTGTATTTGCAGGTGAAAAAGACTTCAAATGTCCCGGCAACTACGCGCGCTGCGCGACGCCGGTGGGCGGGCACTACGCGTGCGCGCGCGTCGACCACTTCTGCGACGGAGTGCGACACTGCCTCGACGGCTCCGACGAGTGGGACATCTGCGATAACTGTACGTAGAGCCTGCTCTAACAGCCTACTGGTGACTGACCACCGATTACTATGCGTTGTTTCGAGTTTTGTTGGTTTTGAGTGCGCGGGTAGATACTATTTTATTATACAATGTGATTTTTCGAACCTTGATCAAACGAAATGTGCGGATACACGACACATATTCATCGATAAAAACCGAGATAAAAAAAAATTAATGTTATTTTTTTTAAACACAAGTCAAGTACAGATATCAACAGGAATCTCAACTGATTTAATCTAAATGGCAGAAAGTACCTAATTTAAATGGTGAATAACATGACAACGGAAAGAGATAGACCCCCAGTTTTTGAAGGATTTGTAGAATAAATTATGAAGTTTAATACAACATGCAAAAAAGTACACCTTAATTACCCAGTTTTAAAGTTACAGAGAAAAAATAAAATGAAAATCGTTTTTTTTGTCTTATTTCTAAAAAAATACTGTTTTTACTACGCTTATGTATCGTATTTGTATTTTTTATTTATTTTATTAGCTAGGTAAACTATTTAGCTTTCAAATGAGACTACTTCGAATAAAATACACCATTTAATCAAAAAGAAACGAAGAAAGACCAGATGAAGTAGTCTTCATTTTAAAAATTATTAAAACTGCTTTGTTTTTGAGATAAATAACATATAATTTTTTTATCTTGATTTTTACCGATAAATATGTGTCGTGTATCCGCACATTTCTTTTGATCAAGGTTCGAAGAATCACATTGTATATTTTGATTGCCTGTTGAGTACACTCGTACGTATATTGTGTGTATTGTTTCCTATCTTTATGTTTTGTGTTATGTGTATAGTTACGGATGCAGCGTGCGCGGGGCTGGGCTGCGCGCGGGGCTGTCGGCCGACGCACGAGGGGCTGCAGTGCTACTGCGCGCCGGGCTCCGAGCCGCGCGCGCGCGCCTGTCTCGGTGAGACACCACTGCCACTTGTGGACACCACACTTTACTTATGAACATAGTCTCTTCAACGCTTGGCGTGAGGGTAGATCACAGTGTGGATGGTTAAATATGAAGGAACTTTCTGCCATTTCATTCATAGTTTTAAGTGTTCAATAAAGCATTTTCTATCTATCTATCATCTCCTAGATATCTTCAGTTGTGCTTATGTTCGCAGATAGCGACGAGTGCGAGCAAGAGGACACGTGTGCGCAGGAGTGTCACAACACGGAGGGTTCCTACACTTGCTCCTGCGTGGACGGGTACCAACTGGACGCGGACGGACGCTCCTGCAACGCTATCAATGGTAAGGGAGGGAACATAAACATACTATCATTTTTAAAAAAATGTGACCCTCCCCCCGCTCGGTGACCACCCGTAGTATACACCAGGAACCCCATACCTTCCTTTCTTGTTTTCGCGTAGTAATCATAAATCCATATTTAGATTTTAAATCATATTTGGCAGACAAAAAATTGGAAAAATATTCAACTCGTACTTATTTTTTTTATGTTATTCGTAATAATTAAAAAAAGGAATAGAAAAAATTAAAACTAGTATAATTAAAACCATTGAGCTAACTGCTGACGGTTGCAAACAGTCTAAAAGTAGCTCAATTGATACATGTCATGTGTATACCAGTCGTCGCGTCCCCAAGACACTGGCTGCATTACCACGCTGTATGGCAATGCTGATGCGCTGGCTGAGCCAGATACTCACTCCCTCTCGGGTCACGCGTCAAATGCTCAGATAGTTTTTTTAAAACCTTTAGCCTCGGTACCTCACGGACCTAGGGTCTCCAAGGGAAGCAAATGCGTAAAAAAATATAATACACTCGAGAGCAATGAATCCGGGTCACTCAAAGAATCCAAAAAATCTCGGAAAGTAAGAATGCTAGGTTAATGAAATAAATTGTATTTAATAGACAATTTAATACTCCTTAAATAAAAGTTAAAAAAATATGAGTCACCATACATTTTATTTACACAAAATTACATAAAGAAAAAAAACTGCTGATCTCTCCTTAAAACAAAAATAGGAAACATGAAATTTTTGAACTTTATGACGGTTTTCTTGAATTTCAATACTTCGTATTACCTCCTCGTGCTTCCATTGCTGCGTTTACGCGGTTTGGCATGCTGTACACCAAGTTCCTTATACGATTTTGGGGAATATTCTCCCATTCCTCTGTGAGAGCAATTTTGAGCTCAGGAAGCGTGATTGGGGGAGGGTTTCGTTGTTTTACGCATCTCCCTAGCTCGTCCCAAGCATGCTCGATCGGGTTGATATCCGGGCTGCGCGCTGGCCACTCCATACAAGTAATGTTCATCTCTTGAAGGTAGTCATTCACAATCCTATGAGGTCGGGCATTGTCATGCATAAATATAGCATCCTCACCCAAATTGACCATAAATGGACCAACGTGTTCGTTGAGGATTTCTTCCACATATCTTACGCTAGTTAAAGAGCCGTTTTCTATGATCACCAGCTCTGTGCGACTTTCAGAGGAAATTCCGGCCCACACAAGTACAGACCCACCACCGTAGGCTACTTTTTCTTCGATGCATGCTTGCTTGAATCTTTCCCCTGGTCTTCTATACACTCTGTGTCTTCCATCGTGCTTGTAGAGCATAAGTTTTGATTCGTCGGAGAACATAACTTTCGACCAATCTTCAATACTCCAATTAGGGATTCTTTGAGTGACCCGGATTCATTGCTCTCGAGTGTAGTTTTGTCATGATACCTTTCAGATCCCGTGGACGAGCCGCTATCAGTCCTGGTGGTGACGCAGGCGGGCGTGCAGCGCGTGTTCCCCCCCCTCGCCCCCGCGACCCCCGCCCCTCCCTCCCCGCAGCACGCGCTGAGCGCGCTCAACGTGCGGGCCATTGACTTCCTGCACTCGAACGGGTAAGGGAGAAAGCTCTAAATGAGCGCTGGAAAAGCTTGTGTTGGCCCCACGTTGGGCGCCAATTGTAAGAGAATATTACGATTGGCGCCCAACACGGGGCTAATTATACATAGATAGGTTGGATTTTTGTGAGTAATAGAATCAGAGTGCCAATTAAAGATTTTCACGTTTAGTCACATTTTAACAACGTAATAATTAAACTTACATAAGCTCGAACGACATGGAATAAAAAAAGAGTAATAGTGATCATAATTAGAACTGTTAAAAGATTTTTATTGATAAATCAACACTACATTGTACACGATTCGTAAACTCGTATTCTAACCTTGACTTGTGAATTAAGGATGTTGTACATTGTCGCTTTGCCGTGTGGTGCCGGCTTAGAATTGCCCCACCCCAACTCTTCCCGTGGGTGTCGTAAGAGGCGACTAAGGGACACACCGGGGGTGGGCAGCAGCGCCCCTGCAGAACAACCCCATCACCAAATAGCGATCCCCAACCCGCATGCCCAGCGTGGGGATTATGGACATTACCCTCCAATGGCGGCAAGCTGAAGACAGGGCGCTATGGCGCTCAGGGGAGGCCTATGTCCAGCTGTGGACTACTATAGGCTGATGATGATGATGACATCGTTAATTGCAGGTCGTTCTGCTACGTGCATCACAATCTGTCTCGCGCGGGCGTGCTGTGCGCGCGCGCAGACAACTTCTCGCACGCGTGGGAGCAGCCGACGCCTGACCTCTTCCCGGATATCAACTGTGAGTACACAACACCTTCTGCAACATTACAGCCAGCATTTAACATGTATTGCATTTTCTTTGAACAACGGCTATTCAAAAATTCAGGCCTATCCGTTCAGTAGTTTTGGCTTGAAGAGGTAAAACATCTATCCTGACAAATTTTCGCATTTATAATGTGTTTGTGTGTTTCCAGCGGTGTCTCACATGGTGATAGACTGGATCTCAGGCAACACGTACTGGGGGGACGGTGAGCGGGACGTGGTGTACGTGTGCGCGCGCGCCGGCGCCTGCCGCCTGCTGCTGGACGACGAGCTCAGCAAGCTGCACGGACTGGTCATAGACCCTCTGGCCGGGTGAGTGTACACATACTGAGGCAACACGTACTGGGGGGACGGTGAGCGGGACGTGGTGTACGTGTGCGCGCGCGCCGGCGCCTGCCGCCTGCTGCTGGACGACGAGCTCAGCAAGCTGCACGGACTGGTCATAGACCCTCTGGCCGGGTGAGTGTACACATACTGAGGCAACACGTACTGGGGGGACGGTGAGCGGGACGTGGTGTACGTGTGCGCGCGCGCCGGCGCCTGCCGCCTGCTGCTGGACGACGAGCTCAGCAAGCTGCACGGACTGGTCATAGACCCTCTGGCCGGGTGAGTGTACACATACTGAGGCAACACGTACTGGGGGGACGGTGAGCGGGACGTGGTGTACGTGTGCGCGCGCGCCGGCGCCTGCCGCCTGCTGCTGGACGACGAGCTCAGCAAGCTGCACGGACTGGTCATAGACCCTCTGGCCGGGTGAGTGTACACATACTGAGGCAACACGTACTGGGGGGACGGTGAGCGGGACGTGGTGTACGTGTGCGCGCGCGCCGGCGCCTGCCGCCTGCTGCTGGACGACGAGCTCAGCAAGCTGCACGGACTGGTCATAGACCCTCTGGCCGGGTGAGTGTACACATACTGAGGCAACACGTACTGGGGGGACGGTGAGCGGGACGTGGTGTACGTGTGCGCGCGCGCCGGCGCCTGCCGCCTGCTGCTGGACGACGAGCTCAGCAAGCTGCACGGACTGGTCATAGACCCTCTGGCCGGGTGAGTGTACACATACTGAGGCAACACGTACTGGGGGGACGGTGAGCGGGACGTGGTGTACGTGTGCGCGCGCGCCGGCGCCTGCCGCCTGCTGCTGGACGACGAGCTCAGCAAGCTGCACGGACTGGTCATAGACCCTCTGGCCGGGTGAGTGTACACATACTGAGGCAACACGTACTGGGGGGGACGGTGAGCGGGACGTGGTGTACGTGTGCGCGCGCGCCGGCGCCTGCCGCCTGCTGCTGGACGACGAGCTCAGCAAGCTGCACGGACTGGTCATAGACCCTCTGGCCGGGTGAGTGTACACATACTGAGGCAACACGTACTGGGGGGACGGTGAGCGGGACGTGGTGTACGTGTGCGCGCGCGCCGGCGCCTGCCGCCTGCTGCTGGACGACGAGCTCAGCAAGCTGCACGGACTGGTCATAGACCCTCTGGCCGGGTGAGTGTACACATACTGAGGCAACACGTACTGGGGGGACGGTGAGCGGGACGTGGTGTACGTGTGCGCGCGCGCCGGCGCCTGCCGCCTGCTGCTGGACGACGAGCTCAGCAAGCTGCACGGACTGGTCATAGACCCTCTGGCCGGGTGAGTGTACACATACTGAGGCAACACGTACTGGGGGGACGGTGAGCGGGACGTGGTGTACGTGTGCGCGCGCGCCGGCGCCTGCCGCCTGCTGCTGGACGACGAGCTCAGCAAGCTGCACGGACTGGTCATAGACCCTCTGGCCGGGTGAGTGTACACATACTGAGGCAACACGTACTGGGGGGGACGGTGAGCGGGACGTGGTGTACGTGTGCGCGCGCGCCGGCGCCTGCCGCCTGCTGCTGGACGACGAGCTCAGCAAGCTGCACGGACTGGTCATAGACCCTCTGGCCGGGTGAGTGTACACATACTGAGGCAACACGTACTGGGGGGACGGTGAGCGGGACGTGGTGTACGTGTGCGCGCGCGCCGGCGCCTGCCGCCTGCTGCTGGACGACGAGCTCAGCAAGCTGCACGGACTGGTCATAGACCCTCTGGCCGGGTGAGTGTACACATACTGAGGCAACACGTCCTGGGGGGGAGGGGAAATAGGCCGAAATTTTAAAAAGACGCTATAACTACTACCCTTGGAATAAAACATATGCTTCTTCCCATAAACCAGTTTCCATGGGGTAGATATAGAATCCTTGAATCGTCTCCCAGTAATACAATGGTAATGGTTTTGTAGGTACATGTTCGTGGCGGTATGGGGCGCGTCCCCGGCCGCAGTATCGCGCGCGTCGCTCGCGGGCGCGCACCGCACGCGGCTGGCGCACGTCAAGCTGGTGTACCCGGGCGCGCTGGCGGCCGACGTCGCGCGCCGCCGCCTCTACTGGACAGACTCCTACCTCGAGTGTGTGGAGACTAGCGACTACGACGGAGGACACCGGACTACTATCAAACGGAACTATGTGGTGAGGAACTACCCTTGACTAACTCATGACATTCCTGTATTACAGATAATATTTATTTATTTATTTATTTAATTCGGATTGCCATCAGCTTAACTAATTACAATAGAATTTCAAATAGATACAGAAAGCTAAGTAAGTAAGTAAAAGTAAAACTAATCATGTGCAAAAAAAATTGAGAGTCATGCAACGCCTTGCCTTGATAAACGATGCATTACGTGTAATTCGTGATGATCATTGTTATATATGATTTTAATGTTCTAATGAGATATCTATCTATACCTTATGTATCATAAACAAAGTATCCTAAAACACGCAATAAAAACGCTGAGTTCGTTCGTTCACAGACTCAGAAGCTGCAACACATCTCTGTCCACGAGTGGAGCGTGTACCTGCCGGAGTGGTCGGAGCGGCGCGTGCGCGTGTGGTCGCGCGACCGCAGCCCGCACAACGCCACGCGGCCGACGGTCGTGCTGCCGCTCGCCGCGCGCCCCACCGCCGCGCTCGTCTACCACGCGCAGAGACAACCTAAAGGTACTTACTATACTCTGAGAATAATATATCGGGTGGTAAAACTAGCAGCCCCCCACCCGACACGGGTCCATCTGTGGCATAGTTGCCGAAAGTAGTCCAGAAACAAGGAACAAGTATACTCAAATCTTCGATCCCGCAAATAATTAGGTAGTAGTATCCGCATATCACATAACTTCCGTTTTAACTGTAAATAGTACAATAAATTGTTGGTGTGTTTTGGAAAATATGATCAATGTTGGACCTAAAATTCAACCTTGTACAACCCCATTGTGCAAACATCGTTGGCCACTCTCGAATACACCAACTTTGAAACACTGTCATCGATTTTAATATCTTTAAAATCAGCCTAGTTTACATCCTAGCACTTCAGCTTTCCCAGCAGAATGATGGAGGAGGGATAAAGAAGTGGAGATAGTGTCAAAAGCTTTCGTAAAATCCAATAACATGCTAACAGAGCTCTGTATTTTGTTACAATGTACACAATCCGTTACAGAAGTT